>MNPL01014925.1:0-13595 GCA_002081605.1 Tropilaelaps mercedesae | reverse complement strand
AAAAAAAAAAAAAAAACACTTGTACATGTCAAGTGTCTCTGTTGACCGATTCCTTCCCACTCGATCTCACGCGTCACATGCCGACGCCGTCCGCGACTGAGCAGGAGTAACCAGGAGCTCCGGAGCGGGGAAGACGCTTGGGCGCTCTTCCGTCGAAACCGGGTCTGATTTCGTGTTAAACACCTGCTGGTGATGCTCACGTCGACTAAGCTTTTCGGTGATTCACACCTCTCGGGCGATTCTCTTCTGCCATTCAGCCGCGGCAGAAAATGCAATTTGCCCGCTTGACAAAGCCTACGAAAGCCGGACGCTCCTTCGGCGACAGCAGCTGCTTGGCGAGTGCTTCGATGGAGCCGAATGCTACGGTCGGAGCGTCAGACTTCTGCGGCACGAAGCCTGTTCAAGCCGATGCGCTGAATGCGGCTTGACGTCGAGCCGACCAACGCTCACTAGAGCTCCGGAGCTCACCTCGTATCGAAACACAGCATCGTTGCTCGCAAGGAGCTGAGAGCATTTTACTGCTCTATTTATTGCCTTGTGATAAAACCGTATGGCATTAGCCGTCTTTTGTCGGACAGTTCGTTTTTTAGCGGGGACCTAACTAAGAACGTTGTTGTTTGCATGCCGCCCTACTCGTGAAAGACACATTACATCGAAATTGTGCTGCTTGATGTTTATTCAATATCGAAGTAGTGGCGATGATTGCGTTGCACTTCATATGTACATAACAAAAGATGATTAACCAGTGTGTCTGTGTGGCAGTGTATCATGGTTCGCTACGGCAATTTCTATCTTCGATGTTGTAACGGAGCCCTACGCTACAGCTAATGAGGTTGTCCTGTGACCGCCATGAGCTGGGTCGAACCCATGGGGTTAGCCTGTAGCCATTTCGTCACCGGTCTTTGGTAACACACAGGACATATTCCTGCTGATTCCTGCAGCCTTATTAGCCAAGAGAACATTCGAAGACGTATCAACTCACGAGATGTCACCGAATCACCCTGAAGTCACGAAATGGATCCGAGCACAGCAACTCCTTGAACCTATTTTCCTTCAGTAGTTTGGCCAGGCCTCGTGGGGCGTAGGCCTACTATGTGAATGTACCGTGTGCGAACATATTCTTCAAGCTGAGAACATTTTCCCTCCAGCTGTCGAGTGCATTTCCAAGATGCTGAAATGTAATTAGGTATATGAGATAAGCTCGAACAAGCCTTGTATAAATATTCGGGTGCACACTATTTATCGTCTACAACGCCCGCCATCTACTGACTAGGATAGGCGTGGGCCAACCTATCGATAGTTTGCAAAATAGACGGGTTTTTAGTTGACAGCGCAATTTCAACTCAACTCCCAGCGAGACAAACGCGTTTCTGACTGTAGCAGTACCGCTTCCCAGCATCAGCAATAATCGTATGCTTATTCCCGCCTCTTTTCCACAATCTTTTCGCCGTGGAGTGACCGATCGCTCTCTCTCGCAGCGTCTCGAACGTGGTCGATCGACCCTTACGTGGCCGCCGGGGTTGGCTGATTTACTACTAGGTTTAGCACACAGCATCCCAATTCGTTAGATATCTGCATAGACCATTATTAGCGTACTCATGATTCATGTTACGTTGTATGAAGCGCAAGGAGTTCAGACAATTGAGTGTCTCCTAGGGTCGTTCGTAAATGCACCTCCTGACGGCGGCATATCGCTCCGTGTAGATGAGCTCGCAGGAGGCCGCGTTGTTATCGAAGGTCGCCTCCGCCAACTTGTAATCCGGATTAATTTTCACCTGGAATTTGTTCGTCACTGGCATTAGAAGCTATGAACAAGTCGTTTAGTAAATGCAGACGTGCGCCTGCAGGACGTACGTCGCAGGATTCGAGCTCACCCGCCGCCGCCGCCGCCCCCCCCCCCTTTTTTGAGTATATAACGTGCATGCATTTTATGAATAACAAGGTCGCCCTTGGAGCCGCCTTGAATTACAAATATACAAGAGCGCCTTAACTTTTTGCCTGCGCAAATGCCCTTCTTCACCGGTGCAATTCTATGGAAATCCGAAAAGAGGTGGTTGTGTACGACACTGATGATCAGACAACCACCTGAGCAACTTATACATGTCATCCAATACTAGATTCAGATATTTCCGTTCTCTGTTAATGAATTGGCCATGCAACAACCGTCCGGAAGGAGACGTGACGTTGAGACAAATGTTTTTCTCAGCGATGTTTTCCCAATCGCACAAGCGATCGTCTTTCGGGTGAGGGTCGTTGCTTGTCAGTCGGCGTTACGGTCCCTGTTTGCGTTACGGACCGAATTTTAGGTCGTGGGGGTTTGTCCTGGCCATTTATTGCCCGAAATCTCGGACAGCAGCCTTTCTCCAAGCCGAGTTCGGGGTTATTTGGTTTAATAACCGGCAGACCTGTTTTGTCGACGGTCATTCAGGGAGACCTTCCCCGATAACTCTCCATAGGAGTTCGGCGAAGGTTGTACTTTGTTTTGATCGACACGCATTGCCCTTAGCATTGTACTTCGGGCCCGCTAGCCTTGATGTACAAAGCGTATGGTCTGCACGTACTCTGCCGACGAGGCATTTGCGCAACTACGAAAAAACCTATACTCCTCAGTGGGACGTATGTGGTAGCTTCCCGCGCGATCACAGGTTGAGACGACACAGAGAGAGGAGAGAGAGCGGACTTTTCCTGAGGACCTTCAAGGGGACTTGCACTTACCTAATTTGCTCAATTCGATGGCGGACAAGGACGAGTCTATAGCGTAGCGGAAAAGCCCGTTCTCCTGTAACAATAGCCTCCCCATTTAAACGACCCGTCCACTGAAACAGGAACGGGGAACGCTCTGCGACGGCACTCGCACTGTGGCGGCCTTGATCAAGAAGACAGCGCCCGCGTACTCGCGCATATAACGCCGGCAACATGCAACCTGCTTAGGTCACTATCACAATGAGTCGTGTGGCGTGTCGTATTTCTTGCTGCGGTACCGCAGCTCCCTTGGGCACTCCAGAAAGACCGTCGGGAAGATACGCTTCCACCTGCAATATAGGTTGACCGAGTTGCCAACAACGATGACAGCGTATCGTGTTACCTCTGTGCCCCGCCAGCTCATCTGTTCATGGACCACACAACCAGTGACTGGTGACACACACACACACACACACACACACACACACACACAACCGAATATCGAAAGGTCACTGCTAGAAAACAGGTAGGATTGCAAATATTGTCCGGCATTCTCCTCTACCTAACGTGCGAATGGCCTCTGAAAGTTCGCCTTCAAAACGCCGCCAACTGTCAAAGCACTCAGGCGCCGTCTGAGATGTAACGGGTCTGTGTAGAATAACATGGCCACGATTTTGTGTCGCCGGAGTACAAAATGGCCAGATCAGGTTAGGTTAGATTGCCTGTAATATACTGGCCATGCGCTGTTCTATGTGCGATTACCAATGGGACGGCGGGTAGCATTCGTACGTGATAAAACATTCTTCGCCTGCCCCTCCGTACACCTTATCCTGAACATATACTTCCCATCCCGGCGTTGGTGTGTCGCTAGGGACGATGCTTCAAGTCGCCATTGTCTGTCATTCTTTATTTAGCAGTACAGGAACCGCTGATACCCCAACGATGCAGGCTGAGTTAGCATTTGAATAGCTTTAAGCGACCTAGATATGTTGAGAAGACGTAGAAAAGCGCTGAACGGCATTGAATATAATGCATCAACTGAACATAAAGCGATTTTCATGTGTCCCTTAGAGGCAGCACTTAGTGTATAAGTGCCCCCTATAGCCATGTCTGCAAACGTGACGATGTACAGATGCGCACACGTGCGCCTACGTAGGCGCTTATATCGCCGACGAACAAGTCCACAAAATCTCAACTTCGCCATGACTCCGGCAGCCTGAACGCGGACGGCGTTGGTGTTACACGTCACCTGTCCGTAGTTTTGCTTATTTGCTTATTTGCTCGTCGGTTCAAAAATATAGCTTTGTCATAGGGATTTGAGGAAAAAAGACGCAACATAACTATGAGCAAATGCTAAGACCGAAGGACTTACGTATACAGATATGCGCAATTGTTCCCACCTTCACTCGTCGTTTTCAAAATTACAAGTCAAAGCTGAAATCTGCTCGGGTTGACTTGACAAGCAGGGCCGTCAGTTTGCCTTCACTAACGGCCTTCACACACACATCAGCGCAAGGTTAGCGTAGTGAGGACACAGCGTAACAAAAGGATAGGATATTTAAAAATGACTAAGGAATACGTCAGTAGAACATTAAATAAAAATGGCACCAAATTTGAAAATACGGCACGGTGAAAAAAAATTGCGGAATTTCCCGTTAGAGATGTCAGTATCATTCGATATCAGTGCAATGGTTTTACGCAAGGTCTTATTTGGACCGTTAGCGAAACACTCTATATGACGGTCAGTCACTGTACGATTAATAACAGAGCAAACCGTAGATAAAATGCGACTTTGCCAATTAGGAAACCATCCGGGGATGCTCGCGCGCGTTTTTAAATGTTTACTAAGGATTTACTGCATACTTGTTGGCAAGGGAGCCTATTCTACGAACGCAATCGTGTCGACAAGCAGGGGCGCGCAAAAACGCAGCCATGACAGAAAAACTGCTCTATTTTTAGACTGCGACGTTGGTTGCACAGTCCGGTCCAGCAACCACCGCGTCGCGTCCTCTGACAAACCTGGTGAACCCGAATACGGTCGGGTTATTTCTGCTTACGTCCTTCCAGACACCCTCTTCAGCACCCAGCTAACAAATCTACTAGCCAAGCGAGTTTTCCAAAGAGGAAAAATTATTGTATGTCAAAACACTTGCATATCCACGTCCGGGCGATATAGAAAGGAAAGAACTGGTCATTTTCGTCGCTGACTGAATGTTTCTGCGGGATAAGAAGTTGTTAAGCAGTTAAGTTGTTAACCAGACACGGTTATATTGTTTTAGAGCGTTGTCTTCGTCTGAAAACGGATGTAAAATTTGCGCTTTTCTTTGCATAGCTGTGTCCCGTATTATTCTGACGCAACGTCGAGCAAGCTTTATACGTATTTTTCTGCTTGCGGTGTTGAATCGAAGCAAGCAAGGTTCATTTGCAGGTCACTGCAGCGCCGTATTGCACCAAATAGTGTTTGCTTGCCACACTTTACAATGCTTTTATAGGAAAGGAGACTTCTCATTATGCAATCGGCAGAAAAGTTTGGGTCTTGGTGTTAGTTTGTTCACTTGTCAGCGGCAGGCGAGCCTAAAACAGTGTAAACGTACGCACCAACGAGATAGTGAAAACCGACGGTGCGAACTATTTGTACCCATGGCGACTGTCGTTATTGTCATGGGAAGGCAAACAAAAAGTATAAAATGAAATGCTACGATGATGTGAGCGTGACATTTGCGACAAATGCTCACATACATTCTACACAAAACTGGAAAAACCAAAAAAAAGTTAAAAATCTTTTACCGTGCGCTATTATATAATAGTTTAACACTGCAATATTCTTAGTTCCCTCTCTTTCATATGTAACGGTGAAAAATATACCGTACCTTAAACGTGTAGTTGCCTAAAGGCACATCTGTCATGTCAACCCATTGACAATCGATGTTGTGGAGATACGTGTCAACGCAGCCGACCGATATTCCCTGGTCACCATAATTGGCGCACGCGTAGACCTAAACAAACAAACATTTCGTTTCTACATTGATATTTTGATCGTATACTCTCTCCTTTGCGGTTTTTTTGAAGTCTTATTTTATTTGTAGATATATATAAGACCTTCGTCGACAAGTCACCGCTTACCCCATCCTAGCCGCCACTCTTCAAGAGCAATCGCGATGGGTTCTCACCGTATTGCGAACCGCAACAGAGCTTCTTACGAAGACAAATATGTTATTGACTTATTCATTAGCATTGGGCGTTGGCCGTTTGTTATATGACGGAAGACGTTAATTAAATGATTGGCATATTGTTACCAAGTCGATTAGGGCGTGCAGTCTAGACTTCTGAAGTTTAGACACAATAATGGATGCATGACCTCGTCCAAAAAACTTTAATTTGTTATTTTCTATATCTAATGGACAACCCCAAGGCGCATATGAGCTTTTCATCGTGTGAAATCTGCGCGGTAAGACATACACAAAAATTTGCACACTAAAATTTGCACGCGTAAAAAAGCACATACAGAGCGGAAGTATCCGTTTGGCTGAAACACGTATTGAGAACTGCTCAAGTAGTCACTTTGAGGTGTTAAGCCAATATTGTGGTGACTTTAAAACAAATAACCATGCGGAGCCGGCGTCAAGGACCGATAGCAGTGACAGAAGCTCAATTCAAGTTTGCTTGCGTGCAAATTCACCCGCAAGGTCGCACGGCTTGGAGAGGGGGAACTAAAACAACGCAGGTTAATTTAGCGAGAACCTAACTAGGAATTCAAGAACTGCAATGGCACATTCGTTTTCTAAATACGCAATACTTAACAACAACGCTTGATGTTAATCACCACCTGTGATGTAATATCAACTGTTTGTTAAAACAGTTGATAGAACAATCAGTAACCGTTTTGCCAGTTTCGGACAGAACACAGTTTAAACGCTTCACTGGGCTAAGATTAAACGAATTCTACTGAGCACAAACTACTTACAGAAGTTTACTGAGAAATTCACTTTTGGGCAAACTTGCCTACCAGCGAGTAACGTCGCCTTAGTCGCCTAAGACATCACCAGAAAAAGTCATCTTTCGCACCTGTGTCGTTGTCTGGTCGCAGAAGTTGTCCTCGAGGCAGAAGGAGGCCTTGTGACCTTCAGCAACCTTATGGCCCCTTCTGTCAACCACGTCGTAGTGCGCAAATACCTCCATTGAATGGTAATGTCTAATGAATGAATGCCAAGAAACAGGTGATCAACAGGAGATAGCAGAAATAAAAATAAAAATAGTATAAATAATAATAAAATGAATAATATGATACAAAATAATAAAAAAGTAATAGATTTATAATGATAATAAAAAAATTGCCACTAATTCTACAGCGCGCGCTCCACTACAATCTGAATACAGAAGTATCTGTAGTGCCTCTTGGCCAACCGACCAGCGCTTGCATTGCGCTCCTATACGGGGTTTCAGTTTCCACAGCACTATTAACGTTTGATCATAAGGTACTTACTGATGACACTGATGCCAAATCCATCGATCCTTTGGAAGGAACGGCCGAAAGGGAATACTACCGGTGTTCGCCACTCGGGTGGTGAAGCGCAGGAGTCTATAGACCGTAACAGTGAGTTCAAAACATTAGAGAATAGTTTTATTCAATTGCGAAGCGGATGTTTGCAACATGCACTGCGTCCATCCATGCCAACCGTTATAGAGATTATTTGTATATCGAAATGAGATATCTAGCGCGTGATTTTGTATGTGTGTGTGTATGTGCGCGCGTATATGTACTAACATCTTCGTTCGTAAGCGTTGAACGCGGCCAGTCATGTGAATACCTGCGAGTCTGATAGAAGTACTCGTCCACGGGTACCGCGTACGCCGACGACGATAAACAGTTCTCCTCCATCGCGCATGCAAGGAACGATAGTTGTCGGTCCTCGAGGTAGGTCGAGCGCTCCAGCTCGTCCTTGTCAATCACCAGATCAGGCAGCTCTGCGAATCGCATAGTTTCCATTAGAGTGACATAGACACTTGACGTCATCGCTGTTCGTTTCGAACTAAAGTACTCTCATGTGATGTTCCTGTCTAGCCGACCTATTGAATAACGGTTTGCCCACTAAGCCACCGGGCGTCTGGAGGCCCATGCGTATAAGGCTATGTACATATTTGCTCAAATACGCTCCATTGTAGGCTATTCCTGTTAGTTGGCTATCTATTTTCATTGAACAGTTTTCAATGACTAGTAAAATTACCGTTTTACGTTACTGTCGGACTGATTATATTTGTAGTCAAGGATTTGACCTCTCAACGGACCTTGGCAGGCGATACAGTCACAAATTCTTGTTTCTCTGAAGCGCGTTGCTATTCTTCAACGGCATCTCACCATATGCCACCGAAACAAATTGACCCCTACGACGGTCACCAATGCGATGTATGCATCCCTACCTATCATGCCTGCTCCACCTTTGCTGTATTGTGTTCTAGTTGATCATCGCAGAGCTGCTCATCTTCGGCTAGTCCTTATGACAAACGTCAATGAGACCCAACTTAGCCCGCCGACGTATCAACATCGGCAATCGTTTAGCCCCCGAGCGAGGTTAATTTCACCGGACTCCGATGTGACCGTACGATCAGACGGGGGACGCCTGAATCAACGAAACGCACAGCAACGACTGCTTATAGCGGAATCATTTCAAATCGGATCAGCCCTCGTCGGAAACAAACCCCCAACGGATTCAACTCTAGTAGACAAGGGGGAAGGAGCGACTAAGGTTATTAATCTTAAATAATCGTTGGAATTAACTTCGACTACTCCCAGAAATCGCGGATGCCCGGAAGGGAGTTGATACCTGATCATTTCGAAGACTGGATGAAGCTCCCTTGTCGTCGAAGAGACGCAGAGGCTCAAATTTATTCCTTCGTATGGGCAGCGTTATGTACGTATTTCGCTGGCAGTCTGGGTTCAAGCAAACGAACGCCGAACAAAACTTGAAAAGTGGCCAGCAGATGGGTGGGAAAGGGGTGTAGAAACATCCGTGTTTTTCCCGTCTGCGACTTATTAAACAGCTCCAGAGCAATCACCAGTTAGCGTTACTTCATCGGACCACCTCAAACCCGGCGCTCACGAAACGATGAGCTGGTGCACACTCGAAATTTCATTATAGTAATTGACCATTGTCCGCTTTCAGTCACACTGGCGAGAAGGCGGTATAAGCCGTTCTCCCACTGCACGGAGCTAATTAAGCCAATTCGAATTTATTATACCTACATTGTCAGATATGGTGGAGGATTCGCCGGGGTTTGCCCGATTATATTTAGACTGGCTACAGTTCGAAACGCCGAAACGTGGCAGATCGTCGGGTACCAAGAAGAACCGCGGTTTATTTATTTATTTCTGCTTTTTCGTTCAAATAAGGTCGAAGGCGAAACCGGGAGTCACGACTTCGATATTTGCCACGACCGTCCGGGACTCCCACTCATTAAAACACTCATGAAACAAAAAAACTCGGTAGCATTGATGCAATACCATTTTGTTTTGTTTTTGTACTGCCGTTCATTTGGCGTCAGAAAGTTAAGCGCGAGTCCCATTGGGAATGGTGAAACGGTTCCGAGAGGTAGCACTTTGTCCTATATTGCACCCTCGAGCGATCGTAGGATACTAGAACAGCGCCCATATTCGACAGCAACAAATAAACGCACCTTCAGCGCACACAACCCCGGCGAATTCATTATCTGGGCATTGTCTGACGAGCGGGGTGTATCTGCAGTCCGCCAGGTTGCCCTCATCGCCATCGCACTTCAAGCCCACGACCAGAATCGGCACTGACGAGATGTTCACAGATGCAAACAGGGAACCCCGAACGCTCTGCTGGCCATACGCGAAACCTGCAAGAGGCCATGGGAAAAACGTCCAATCAATGAATTATTTCTTGCCAAAGGCCAAGAGAAGCCCACAAATACCTAAAACGGATTACTGACAAAACTCCCGTCCATTATAAAAAGGTCAGAATACGCAACCGATGGGTAGCATCACGTACCGATCTTCGCTACATGTTCGACACCTCCGCAGTATTGCTGCCTACGTTTAGTAAAGGTAGTTGGCCTGTTCCGGTACTTGCAGATGTTTAGACCTGTTTCTTATTTTCACCGCATCGATACGTGCTAAAACCTCAACCTATAGTTGTGTGGCTGTGCCACACAACTTTTGATCCACTCCGTTTTGTTCTTTATCTTCTTATACGATGAGTGTTAATAATTCTCGGTTATGATGCCAAAACGAGCTTTACATACGTACTATACGTATACTTGCTCTCTCACTTGTGCCACTTCTAGGCTGGCGGCGATGTTGCACCTTCCTCTCGAAAACGCATAATCACCGGTAATCAAATCGAAGACAGCATTTCATCGATGCTTGTATATTACGCCGAAAAGATATCTAAGCACTCATAAAAACATCAGACGCATCCCGTCAGCTTCGTTACGGTGCTGTGAAGATCATGCTCGAATAGCGTCTCGCTCCGGAGAACGAACCCGGCCAGGGCAATCAATATAATTACTGTTAATGATAGTGCAGTAACTCGTCTAGGTAATTGTAGGCATATCTGTGTCTTAGCCCTCTAATGTGCTGAGATTTGCTTCGCGCTGCGAATTGGTTCCTGTGCAAACATATAGACACATTTCCGATATAAGAAATACGTAGGAGTTGACATTTTCACGAAGAGGGGACGCTCAGTTGTGGCGCCACTGTTTCGAGAGCGCTATCGTACCGACGGCTGCATATTTCGCTCCGGCCACAAGAGTGCAAATAAATGCATTCTAATTAGAGCAACCGCAATACCATGAAGTTTATTGACCTCAAGCAGTGGATAAGCAAGAAAGGCACCGACTTCTTGTTTTGTCTCCAACCACTTCACTAAACGTTATTATGTTAGTGTAATTGTTCCGCATCACAATTCTCTGTTGTATTTACTTGACCCCAGTGGATTTGCTTTTCCTCGGTTACTGTAGGTTTTGAGATATCCACACCATGATATTACTAAAGGTATTGATAAAGTTTTTATGAATATTTTTGTAAAATTGTACAAAGCACTCTGGAAGGGACGTCGATCATAGTAGAAGTCTGTCTTTAAGCTCATCTAGTTTTATCATCATCATCATCATCATCATTATGATCATTAGATCATAGAGTTGTAAAGGTTTGAAGATTGGATCTGTTTGGAACAACCTAATAAATAGGAAAGCCCGAAATGAAGACATATTGCGCCTATCGCTGTTTTGCAATTAAACCCACAACCAGATCTTAGACTCTAAAATTTTGCTGGTACTACAAAATATCCTAAAAGGAACAAAGACCAAGTTAAACTGCAATCTCCAGGTGTAGAGAAAGCAATAATATACATATATATAGCGGAGTCAGCTTCAGCCTACGTTATTGGTCCGATGTTTCAACAGATTCCGTTTCACGACAAGAATACATTCAATAACAGAGTCTCCCGAAGTTATCTGCCATCAGAGTCGCTGCTAACCTGCATTGCGACATGCGCTCATCGCCTCGAGCATGCCGAACCCGTCAGCGCAAATCAGTCCCCAGAGTTTCTGGCGTTCGTCAAATATCTCCACTCGGCCCTCCATCGAGTTGCGACCTTCGCGAAGTCGAATTCTGAGATCCATCAGGAAGAGCCTCTTGAACAGAACAATACACCCGGCCCAGCCGTAGTTAGAATTGTGCGTGTCGACCATGCCGTTGCAACTAACACTAGCATGGCAGAACCGAGACGCGAATCTCGACACGCAGCACCCAGCTCAATGTGCCTTGAAGTTTTTATTCCATTATTCCACAACCACTTGACTGGCACGCAGAGTACGAATGACGTCTGTCCAGTCGAACTCGCTGACAAATAAACCTCGTACCACAGTAACATTAGCATCCCTGCGAATCATCATGGCCGATTTTGCTTTTTTATTCGATTTTTTTTATCATAGATGACCCCATATTTTTGCCTCAATGGCACCTTTGGTTTTCTCGCATATCGAATCAAGACGTAACCAAGTGTAATTCTCTGTTATGTGGTGTAAGCTGTTGCGCTATTTTAAGCAGCGATAGGTCGTGGCAGATGGCCGACGATATCGACATAGGCGAGCACCGGTGGCCTGTCCACTCGACATATCTTACCCTGAGAGGCTCGAAGAATTCCTGCGGCTTTCCTGGTGGCGAATCCACAATCGAAATTCCCACGTCGTTTTTATCCACGTCGACGACCCGAACGGGCAGAGGGGTAGTTTTTTCCACGCGGACACACCTCACACCCGCCAGCTCGGTGGGTTCACAATCATGTACCTTCACATTCGGCCAGAAAGTGAGAAAAATCTGCGATGAGAAGCGAGTGTCAGAGGCGTTCAATGCGCTGGCACGTAGGGAGTTCGTACCAGAATTGACGACACAGCTGGCGGACTAGCAAGATTCTCTCCAAGCGTGTTTATGAGAACTGTGCGGCTGCCTTGGTATGCACGTGTAACTGCTTACGGCTATGCAGATTTAAGGAAAGGCCAGCTATTGCAAAACTATTTGGTGAATGGAGCACTATTTACAATCGAGAGACAATGAAATTAATGTGTGAAAATAATGTTAATCAGATCATACGGTTCTGGATTCTATAACCCAAGTTCAGTAGATGGCATCTAGTAATGACACTATGCGTTAGCATAACATTAACGAAATATTTAATCGATGTGATTAAAAGATACTCCTGTCTGTGAGTCCCGGCTTTCACTCGTCGCACAGCTCACCATCGACCCACCAGTGTCAACACCCCGAAAAAATTTCGTGAACAGTCGCCACATGTGACACCGTGAAGCGGTTAATTCGCGCTTTTACGACGCGATATTGATGAAAGCTCTCAATTTGCAATAGACACCCCTCAGTAAAGCCTCATTGCTAGTCTCAGTGCAAAGGCATGGCAAATTTATATTGCCACGAAGAACGCGCGCACAGCTGACACAACGGCTATTATGAAATGGACGGTCGAGGTGTTCTAGTTCGCACGCTTGTTAGTCACGGAGTATGGCACGCTGATATGGATAGAATACGGTTTGCACTCATAGATCTCGAACTTCAGGGTCGATTGATAATCGGGTATTGAATTTTTTCTTAAAAGACGGCCAAAATGACACCTCTGGGAGCTCTTCAACAGAGGCAAAGCTCCATCGGCGCTGCTGCAGCGTTCGATGCTATCAGCGTCGAGTGCGTTGCGTAACTAAGTAAAACAAGTATTCACCCATAGAGCATCCAGAGAAGTCGTAGAAGGACAGCGGGGCATATTTAAAGCTATTGATTTTTCTTCCTGTTTCCCAGGCCATTGAGTGTTAAACTAGTAGAATCGGAGTGGAAAATGGGGTCACAACGAAGGCATATAAAAGCGTCATTTTGATGGCGCTCGGCTTTACAAAGGTTCAGCTTTTCGGCATGAACGCATACACAGACATTACCGAACACACACACACACACACACAGACGTTCAAAAACACACAAACGTAAACTAGATTGAGCCCCTCTGACTCAATCAGGTGAGTGATGCTAACTAACCTGCCAGCCGGGGAAGTGACACTCAGTGAGAGAGCTTTCTTCGCCGGAGCAGAAGAGGTCGTCCATAAAAATCGATCCTATTGAGGAAAAACATGGTTAAACCGTTACTTGTCACGCGGCTTTTAAGACGCTAATTTTTTCGGACGAATTCAACCAAGACGTATTGCGTAGAAATGGTAGAAAACACCGCTGACAAGCTAACCTCAGATCAGATCCGAGCTAATCTACTAGCCCCAATAACTAGTTCTCGTTTAATAATGTATGCAATAATGCCGCAAGAAATGCACTTCTCACCGGTTAGGTAAAAACATATTATTTAGTTACAGTTCACCTATATATATATATATATATATATATA
>MNPL01014921.1:876-12225 GCA_002081605.1 Tropilaelaps mercedesae | reverse complement strand
TATATATACATATATATATATATATATATAGAGAGAGAGAGAGAGAGAGAGCATCAGACCGAACCAACAATGGCCACCAACACTTCTACGAGTTATGGCAAAAGAAAAAAAATTTTCATCTGCAGTGGCCGTTCGCTGCAGTTGCATCTGTCTCGAGTTAGCGTTCGATCTTCGGTGCGCGACCGACACGTGACTCTGTCAAGTCGAGCTGGACCTTAACTCGAAAATCAAATATAATCCCAGCCGTTGAACCAATGGGCGATATCTCGAAGGAGAATGACTCCCTTAATGGGCCATATTAAATGAGCATAAAATCATTGAGGCCTCCATGACGGCGGCGGCGGCGGCCGAGTGCTGAATTTATGGCCTCGTGAGCTCTCTCATACGAACAGGAGATCCAATCTCTCTCGAAATACTCCGACCATCGAATGTGCGGCCAGTTCGCGAAATCGATAGAATGACGAGCGTATTTTGTCCGTCGAGCCATAACCATGCAGGCGACGACCGGTCTCCATATCGCGGATAGCTTGGGAAGAGATATTGGTCTGAAATGCCCCGCAGATCTGAGAAACTACTTGGTAAGAGATATTCGGCGTGATCACTTCAATTCGGGTTAGCGCCGAATAGGACAACGCGACTTGGATAGATTTAATGTAACAATTTGCTGGAAATTCGCCAATTTGCTGAATGAATGTCTCGTTGCCTATATTAGTTTATGGTCGCAGCTACGTAATAGTCACACGTACAAGTAACATTAATGGATTCGCCATGTGTTTTTTTTAATGGCTGACACTTTAGAGATCTACGCAGTCGCTGTAGAGCTGGTAACCCGCCTGCTAGTAGAAATGTAATTAGTAATATATATATATCGCTCTAATCATAACAAATATATCCATTGCCTTTGCCAGCGTCTCTTTGACATCGAGCGTTAGAATACTGTTGCCATCAAACTAAAATCCGTGAACAATTTCGAAAAACCTGTAGACAACAGTGCTTCCCATAAACATTTCAAAAATACGCTGGAAGTTCCAAAGACAATGCACAAATGCTTCACTCATCGGCGGAAACTCACTTCAAGTTGAACATTGCATCGTCGTACAGATGAGGTCAAGGAGGTCGAGGAGGTCACCTATCAACACAATCGCAAGCTTTGGAAAAACTGAAGATCCAATTTGTGGTCTCAACACATTGGACCATGTTTCACTAGCGAGTTCTCGCCATTACATGTAAATCTGTGCGCCTCCAATTGTTACAACTAAATCTCAACGGGAAAAGGGGATATCACTGCGGCTTCTGCTCCGTCTGGGCTATTCCATCTAGCGGATACCGCCTACACAGTTCCGGCGCTTCAGGTCAGGTTCCTTCATCCGGAGCGATGCCGGAGTACGATACCAAAAAAAAAACTCGGTTCCGCATCCCTGCCTCAGATGAAACGGTCGACCGTCCAAAATTGGCTTTGTGACCTGCAATGCGTTCACTTTTCGTGGCCTTGAGGGTCAGGCCGCGTTTTGTTGCTACGCGGAATTCGAAAGCGTCAAACGCTATGGGACAGGTAGGTCATCCGAGTGGGACGAAAAAGGTCCACAAATTGAATTTGTATTATCCTACGTTTGCGTGCCTGAAAAGCGTTCTCTCCTTTTTTTGCACTATTCCACTTAGACATGCAGACAGGAACAGGACAAGGGGATGCATATGAGGGACGCAGGCATATGAAAATCCCGATGTAAAGCCGTTAAGGGGGTGAAACGCCTCTTGAAGGCTATCATCAGATCTGGGGAAAGCCAGGTAAAAAGAAAAAGCCATACTAAACAGAAGCGAAATTCTCCTCGTAGGTCCGTTTCGATGGCGGCATTGAATGCAATCAGATTCGCTTGGTTCTTTGTGAACCTTTTAAACAATTTTCAATTACATCAAATGATTATAAAGGCTGCCCATGAAGCTAAAATCAGCACCGATTGCTCTGTTTTTGAAGCATGCTCTGATTTGTTGACCTGGCACAGCCGAATTAGAAAAAATGGCGAAAACATATTATTCACTCGTGCCCCACCCATGCCCCCTCCTCGGTCAAAATCCCCAAGTGTTTTTATAATCCGGCTCTGATTATCTCGTTTTTATCCACCCTGTACAGGGAACGCACCATCTACGCCTACCAAGTAGAGAAGTGATTTCATTTCCATGCCCGATAGGTGGAAACAAACTTCGAATAGCTGGGACCAATGGGGACCCTGTCCGATAGGTCACTCGCTTTCTCCTAGGGATCGTGTAGGAAAACTATTTTCCCATTCGACCACAGCGAACGCCGGACCAGCTCTCGCTCAGCGATCGGAGCTCTCTCGAGCCACTCAACGCCGATGGAAACAGATGGCAACGCTGATACGACGATGCATTCTAGTCGGATTCTATCGTCGATGTCGAACCGCAGGCCGACATCGTTTGGACAACAGCAGCCGCCATAGCCACTGTGTAGTCGATCGCTCCGAAACGGATGGATGCCCTAGGGCAAGTAGACAGGGCACTGGCAGTCGCCTAGGTGGTTGGGCCCTCGAAACTCGTAAAAAAAAAATGCGACACAAAAGCGAGGAAGAATTGGTTTTTCATAATTATCACAGGTATCGAAATAGGGTTGGATAGAAAAAAAAAGTTAATCGCGTTGTAGTTGAGAAAGATTCGCTGTGGCGTCAAACGATGAAGTGCGTAAAACGCGATACTGAATATTATTATATAGTTCTGTATAGCGCATTAGTCTCTCTCATCTGCTGCAGAGAAGTTGTCGACGGTAAAGACACGCGTACGGAAACAGGACATACAGTCGGACTAAGAACTCGAGTCCAATTGTACTGCAAGTCGGCAAATGCAAAAAGCAACCTGTACATTATATATATATATATATATATATAATGTACAGATTGCTTATACATTATATATGATTATAGATATATGATGTTCTTTTTATAGATGAATCAACCGAATCGCACGGACACCTATCAACAAATATCAACAGCGCTTTTTCTATGAAAGCAATCAATATTCACTCTTCTGTCGACGACGGCGCCGCATTTCCTTCTGCTGTACAATGTCACACAAATCAAAAACAATTGACTTCAGCTCTTCACCGGGTCCAAGCAACGGCAGCCGTTCCACGTGTGCTGAGGTAGCTTCGTAACGGAAGACTTCAGTTGTCCAAGCGACAATACACGGTCACTCTAGCTGAGAAAGAGAAACCCGTGTACTCATTCATGTTTGCTTTGCCAAAAGCTCTGTCTGCCCAACTAATTGTTACCAATCTTGGCTGCGATATTGTTCGGCGTCTGTGCACCGAACACATGGGGCCCGTTTGATTGTTCGCGAATGTCTTTCAAATGAGCGTGTTTACGTTGTACGGCCATTGTATCTGCTGAATAAGTTCCATTTCGTTGTTGTTGTTGTGGTGGTGATAGCGGTGGTTGTTGTTGCATTCATTGTGATATTTTGCTGTGCCATCGATGACAGATTACGGTGAAGCACAACGCACAATGCTGATGAGTCAGTCATTTTCCGCTCGGCCGTGGTTTCTTTGTTATGACTGAGACAACCTACCTTTATCCTATTGACCTTTCCGACTCCTAAGTCCCCTATCCTATCACCACGCGCTTATACGGTTACACAGCGACCACGTGCAAATAATACGATGGAGTAACCTTCGAGACATTTTCGAGGACAGTTGTAACGCGCCATTACTAATTCGAGTTGTCAGTTCAACATCGTCGTAAATTGATTCTTAGTGTGTGTAGTATGTGTGTGTCCAATCGTGGTAACAGCTGATATGTCGTCCACACACGCACGCACGCACGCACGCGCACGCACGCACGCACGCACACGCACGCACGCACGCACACACACGTCTCGAAACGAAAAATCATATTTCTTTGACCCCGTCAACAGATTGACTGCCTCTTTTGTTGTTTCTATCGTCTTAATCATTATTATTGCGAAATTATTGTTGCAATTGCTATTGTTGTTGCTTCTACTATAAATCGTAACAACAAACTGTCATTGTTAGCATAACAAATAAAATTGTATGTCAACAGATAGGATAGTGTTAATACGATTGAAGTCGTTCTCGTGTGCGGTTGTTGTCTACTACTACTACTACAACTGCGCGTTGTCAAACACCGACGGCGTCTCTACGCGAGCGTTTGTAACGAAACGGCGTTTATCACGCTGAGCAGTCAGCATCGTTGTACTCCTGTCCCCGGTTGCCAATCGATTGAATTCAGTTTGATTTTCAGGACAACGCGAGCCGACCCCGCGGCGACGTCCGTTACGGCCAACGGCGTACGGAGGAGGAAACGTGTGGCCGAGTGACGCCGGCGGCAACAATGGTCGACTAACATTGTCGATTGCACGCGCGTTTATAGGTCTTTGTGTGTTTGCGTGAGGATTACTTAAACACATGAAATGCGTGAGCAAGTGAACACGTTTCCACCTCGTCTAGGCAGCGCGAGAGAATCGTCGCTAAACTCGCAGCGGAACCGAACGGAACAAATGCGAACTAATAACTCATGTGAGTGTATTCACACGAACTCTGTCACTTATTACGAAAACGTGTTGAAAATTGACCGGCCACTCAAATCTACGGCGTTCGTCAAAACAGCCTGAAATGGACGGTTCAACGCGGTGCCATTTTCATACTCAGAAGACATCGGCTTAACAAAATGCCTCTCACAAACGCCTCGAGGAGTCACCTCGAGGAGGTGTCTCGAGGAGTCATCACCTCGAGAAATGGCACAGCCGACGAAACAGGTAAACAAACACCTGTCGCCGACCTGAGCCGGCTATTCGATAGAGCGAGTAACAATTTATTGGCAATCAACTGCGATGCATGGCGCGTAGTCAAAGACTTTTCAATTAGTCGACGTCCCTTCGAGACGAACAACCAACCTAAAAAGCCATCGTGGTGTGAGCATTACAATAAAGCAATTAAACGAGAACTACAGCGGTGGTGTCTCTGCATTGGCCGCTTCGCCCATTATCATCATGGAGTTCCATACAGGCCAACGTCAACGTTCACAATAAATCGTGATGCTAAATTGTCGGAACGTCGTGGCTCTGTGCTGCTCCGCTGTATGCGCATCCCGCAGGGAATGAACCGCGTTCGGCGCGACGGCGTCGAAATTAAGTGTTCTTATCTTCAACCATGAGCGGCCCGCCGCGAGGCCCTCGTAGGGGACGCCGTTCACTGGCAAATACGCGCTTGTCGCAAGAGTTTCTTGCTCGTTTTGCGTCTGTCCGCCTGTGCGGTTGTTGTTAATAAAGACTCATCATCGGAATCGGAGCGCGAGGCACTCAGCGTCGAGCTGCTTCGTCGCCGACGGCCGAGACGCTCCGCGTCGGCTCCGATCCCTTCCACCGTAGACGCTCGAGTGTGTCCGCGTTTTATCGGCCAGTTCCACCGACCCCGTTGGAACAGGCGGCGGAGTTCCGTCCATTAGCGATCGCGAGACGGAGAGAGACACGGATGTCTCTGATCGTATCAGGAGAACGTCTGGAGGCCGATCAGCGAAGCCAACGTCAGACATGGCTCCCCGTTCGTCGGTCGGCCTCCCATAGACGCTTGCAGTTCATTTAATGTAAGATCGGCCATCCATCGTCCTCCGTTCGCGCACGAGTCTGCAGTCCCCAAAGGCATAAACGTCGGACGATTCCGCCGCGTCCAGTTCTACCGACGTTATTGTTACAGCGAACGGCAGTGACAACTACGGAAAATGCTGGGAAAAAGGGAGAACTCCGAAAAGACTAAACTCCGACGAACGAAAAGCGCGAGGCTCTCAGTTGTGACCGTACGGGGCGATGTACTAGGTGGGCTTACGTTTGCGGAGAGGTTATTACACATCATCGGTATGGCGTAGTTCATTCCGTATCACAACGTTGAGAAACCGTAGGTTTTTCATAGGCTTCCCTAGCGCTGGATGACGGCTCACGCTGCACTGTTGACAACAGCGCACGTGTTCATGCATTATGATGGTGGGTACACCGCGTAAGGAAGGAATATGCCAGAGAAATTGTATTTGCAGCCGTTCGGAAAGATTGGGGCCACACTTGATTTCGTCGTCGACGCCGCCGCCGCCGCCGCCGCCAGCCACAGGAAAGCTGAGGGTCTCGCGGTTGTCGGAGCACACATGCTTCGAACTCATCATCCGTATTGTGTATACGATACACACGTGTCATAATATAGAGGGATAGGGAGGCAATACATACAGAAAAACAAGCTAGACACACACACACGCACACATACAATGATATTGCTTCTCGCTGCTGTGGTGGAACGCCCACAGCTGGACCAGTCTCATCGATGTTATTGCCGCCTCTGAATGTGTGGTGAGTTCTCTCCGGAGATGTGGAGCACCGAGGGGTGCTCAACCGTCAAAGTCGGAGTTGAGCTACGAGCTGCTGAAACGACTCGTAGACAGATCATGGCGTAGCGTAGCGGTCTATTGGAGCGTGGCCAAATACATACAACCACTGTGCCACCCACGAATTCCCGCACGACGCCAAAGTGGCCCAAGATGCTCGCCTTATTTCCGGCGTTGGTTAGGCTCTCAGCATCTGCATTGGTCCTATCATCCGCACCGGGGCTCAGGACATTTGCATTGTGGTCAACGTGGACGGCCATTTTGTTCTCGGCCAGCGTCAGAACGGGAGGGTGGTAGGACACGTGAAACGCGAGCTCCACTACGGAGTTCGACACGCTCTTCCCCGGTGAAGTGCGCCACACTTCACCGCTTGAGTTTACGAGCTCACGTGTGACTAGGTAGGCCTGTGATTAGCCGGCCATTACTCCGCTCATTAGCAACATCTGAAATCGTTGCCACTTCTGAATCGAGGCTGGTCGGCGGGCGACCTGCCTCGGCTGGCAGCTGGGAAACAACTACGGCCATGTACAACTGTGGCGTCAGTCTACCGTTGAGCTGTTTATTGCGCTGTGCCCTGCCAGTTGAGGAACACTTCCTTCACATCGAAGATCGGAACGAGTGTTTTTCCCGTTTCCTTGGCGATTGTACGAGTTTACGCGTGCCGCCGGGAGGAATACCAAAAAGGACGATCTAGGGCAGCCCAAACGTTCGTCCGAAGGTTGCATCACAACTCTAAACGAAGAATAAAGCGTTGTAGAAGAAGAAATTGTTTCGCATGGTACATGTGTGTGTGTTCTCTGTGAAGCATTAGCGAACCTCCTGTCACCTCATAGGCGATCATTGTTGTGGTTGATTTTATTCGCTAGTTGCATTCGTCATTGTTTCGTTGATATTGTGCAAAATTGATTCGATGATTACCATCGAAGGCTAACAGGGTTGCCATTTTTCAGAGGAACATCGTCTATTCACTGAATCTGTTTCAAGCATGGCAGCATTTATAAGGCGCCATCTCTCGATCAGAAGGTTTAGATTTTTTAGAGCGACACGGAAGTCCCAATGGCCACAAACATCCCCACGAAATCTAAACACAGCTACATTTTTACATATATATAAAAATTCAGGGTATATATATGTGTGTGTGTGTATGTATATATATGTAAATGTATACGACGACATGGACAATCTGTGAGCGATTGCAATCACAGGGTGTTTTTACAGACGCTTACTTCGTCTCTGAGGCGATGTCCTTTCGTCGGATCCCCGCGTGGCGTGGTGCTCAACCACGATCTGAGGTTCAACACACCTGTTGTCGTGTAACGTGTAAATGTTGTTGTGTTCTCAGTTCTTGTTGCGTATCGCGTAATATCGTCGTGCATTGAATCGGTAATTAATAGACCGATGAATCAGACGCTAGAGCGGCTTTGACGCTGAAGTGATTTCACAATTGCGCGAGCGTCAACGTCTTGCGGAGCAACGCCGAAGATCATTAGTGGAGAGACCCTCCGTAGGGTTTAACTGTTTGATATTTTCTTTTTCGTATATCTACGTAGACGTTGCGCCTGTCTTTGTAGCACTACTAAGGTGTACCTTTATTTTTTTTTATTTATTATTTAAGGTGTAGCTCACCCTGTATTCGATTCAGTATTGGCTAGAATTACAAATGCCCACTTTGTTTGTTATTATTATTAGTTAATTTCGAGTTGCTACTGCGCGGTCAAGTTCTTGAATCTATGCCATATATATATAGATATATATATATATGTATATATATATATATACTTATGTGGATTGCTAGTAAATAACACCAACTATGAACAACATTGTTCCTGTTCTAAGAATTAGTCTCTTTAACGTCAACGTATTTTCATGACGTCGGATGCGTGATACATCCTTGAGAATGGCCTAAAACAGGCAACATTACCCAACAGAAAAGCCGACCTAATCCGCCTTGGATCAAGCGCGTTTGTTCGGCTAAAGTCAAGACTCTAGTTCCTGTAGAGGTACGAGAACTGTTGCCGCGCAAATCATGCGGTGACGACGCTCTGTCAAGTTGGCGTCACCGATTGCCAAAACCGGCCATCGTCGGATGACCCCGAAATACAGCGTTAGTCTGACGTCAACCGGATAGAGAGGTTCGAAAAGTTTGATGAACTGGCGCGAAATTCAGCGTAAATAAATTCTCATTTGGTCTATAATTGGTTGTATTTATTTCCTAAATAAGATGTATTTCCTCGCCTACGTATTTTCACATATTTTTGACGTGTTTCTACGTATTTTTACATGTTCTCCACGTGTTTCTACACGTGTTCACGTTTTTCCTACGCATTTCTACGTATTTCTACGTGTGTTACATATTTTCTGCGTGCCTCTACGTATATTCACGTATTCTTTATGTGTTTCTACACATTTTTCACGTATTTCCTATGTGTTTCTACGTGTTTTTTTACGTATTTCATATGTGTTTCTACGTGTTTTTACGTATTTTCTACGTGTTTCTACGTATATGCAACGTATTTTATGTGTGATATATAATTATGTGCTATGTACAAAATAATAGTTATTTGCCTGTAGAAGTGAATGTAGCGATTTATCTTCCATAAAACTGATTTTGAGCGAGAATCTCTTCACGATGACAGTTTATAAACATACAAAGTATTCATTTGTTGGGCGTTCGCGTGCCACTTTCAAACTCAGTCAGGCTGGACCTCGCCGCCTGAACGGGACCCTTCAGTCTGAACTTCCCGGATCAGCTCACTCCGATACGGTGTGAGCCCTATGGGTCGGCTACACAGTTCAGCTACGGGTCGGTGGTATTCGCTCTGAAATCAGTCAAGAACGTCTCCATCAGGAACGAACAACAGTCGCAGTACATTCACATCCTGCGCAAAGTTTACATCCTCCGCCACCGTCCTGTGGCCCTACACGACTCCGTCTCCGGGGTGCCCACCAAATTAGGCTGGCCTAACACCGGTTAACGTCCCCATCTATTTGCTCTCGATGAATCGAATGCAACCGCTCCTCGAAGGCGCCGCCAGGCCGAGTTCCGGCGCGGCCATTTCGCTCGCGCCAGCGCCGAGGCGTGCGGCAGGCCGAGCATGGCGCGCGCGCGTCCGTCGGGCGTTTCGTTAAACGAGCGTCCCCAGCAGATCAGGCGGGACTCCATTTCAGCTCCGGGCTGACAGTACGAGCAAGACATTGTGATCGGACCCAAGGAGGTGGCTGTCGCTCATCGAGCCGCTAGTGGAACTCGCCTAATGGGAGCTGAGCCGTCAGTAGCGCTCATCCGAGATCCGCCGTTCTGAGCTGCGGATCTTCGACAGAGTTGGTCTCCGAGACATGAATCAACGGTTTGGCGGGGTGACGTCTCCGGAATCGGGTGGCTCGATGGGGGTGGTTGCCTTGACGCGTACGGCTGGCTGGGTTAGATTAGGAAAAATTAGGAACGCGGAGTGGCCGCCGGACACTGCCGGATGAGCACTGGTGATCGCCAAATAATCGGAGCGATCAGAGGCGCACCTCGAACACACTTGCCAGACGGCCGTGAGAGACTGACTCTTCGGAACGCTTCGTGTTCTAAACGGAGATAGCGAATGGGCGAGATGACGAGGGAAGCGATGTTTCGTCTCGATCCTCTGTGGAACACACATGTGCACATTGGGATGTGTGGCACATGGCCAATGAGGAGATGGTCCCCGGCGGAGTCAACAGAGCAGTGCGGGGTAGCGACTACAATCCTGCCGTAGACTCGTTCGCGGCTATTTCACATGGCGCAGACATGTTCGGCATCAGTAGACACGCAGATCGAGGTCCACCGAGCTATCGTCATGTTTGAACACACACACACACACACACACACAAATGGATACATACCCAAATGAACAAAGAGACACACAGGCCAGACATGATCGCGTTGCCCGGCGCCTAACCAACGCACGTCCCTACGAAGTCACCCTGGCTACAGCCTAGTCGGGTACTTCGCTTGAGTTTTGGGGTAATTTTTCGCTGTTTGTTTTGCGTGTTACTTCAGCGGCCTCTGTCGGGAGCGTAACACCTGAGCGATAGGGCTTCAACAGGGGGACGGGGGTTCAACAGGACGACTCCGACAGGCTCCGGGCGTCGTCATGTTCGGCCGGCGTGGGAGCTGCTGTCCGTCGCGGGTCCGTTTCGTAGTAGAATGCTGAGTGAGAGTCAACCTCACGATTGTCGTCATAGCCGAAGTCAACCATACGAAGTATACGTCACATCGGAGAGACATTTCTCTACTAATTTTTGTAGATGTAACGGAGCGTCTGCGCGTCATGTACGCAGCAGGCGCAGCTGCTGACGCATGACGCACATGCGTACGCAATTCGAACGTACGGTAAAATCGCGCGGTAAATTTTTCCTTGACTATGTTGCCTATTTTACTGGTTTTTTGTTTCGTTTTTCGTTCGAGGAAAATCTATCTCGCTTTGTTTGAATCGTGGCGGTGTGACGAGGCATCGTTACAGCATCGATATTCCTCAATATCGCCTTTCAACTTTGCACCGGATCTGAATCGAACGAAGCTTGTTAGTCTCATCAGCATATTTTGCCTTCGCCGTAGCCCCCCCGCGCGCGCGCGCGCGCGCAGACTGACGCTTAATCCAAGCACCTGAAAACGAAGCAACCCCACGGCGTTGTCTCCTATACTATAAAGTTGTGTCTGTATCGGTCATTTTCTCGTTGCAAACCAACATCGATATGGCTCTTTTTCACGTTGGCGTCTATCGGAAAATGCTCGAAAACATCGATACAACTGTGCCAGTAGCGTTTGACGCCCGTAACCTGTTGACGAGCACGTGGCCACTCTAATCTAATTGCCTGAGATGGCTTTCCAAAGAACGAACCACCTGGCCGTTTTTATCGCTGGCCAACATCGACGGTTATACACATCTAGTACAAGATAGTGGCAGTAGTAGTAGTAGTACTAATAGTG
>MNPL01014906.1:0-14258 GCA_002081605.1 Tropilaelaps mercedesae | reverse complement strand
GTTCGGCATTGTCATGCGTTTCGTCGTTGTAGGCGACACGCCGGAAAAACTCCCGGGCGACGCTGGCTGGTGCCTGTCACGACGTGGTCACGCAATGGAAAAAGCTCAGATATTCGAAATCGTTACGGAAAGACGCCGACCTAACGGCGGCGAACCTATCCAGCGATAACAAACATGACGTGGACGAGTTTATGACGAGTCCTACTTTTTCCAGCCGATGACGTTTGGTGATGCTGCGCGTGCGCTTGCGCATTAGCGTGTCCGTTTTTAGCGTTGACGTTCGACGCGCGCGTCTAATAACAATAATAACAACGACAATATTAACAACGGTGATGATGATGATCGTTTGTCATTTGGTGTTCGATGAAGATTCCAAACACACTCTTCTGTGCTGGAACATGTTCTCGGCCTGTATTCCGGAATAGATCCCATGACAGTTGATCAAGCTTACAAAGCTTACAATTACAGCTTACATAATGGACGTACGAGCATGCAATCAATATGTGTTTATTCGAAATGAACTAGTTTTTGTTCTCCTCTAACGAAAAGCTCACAAAGAACAAAAAACCAAACGATCACTGAGACTGTTACATGCGGCATGTTCGTTAGCATGTTCGTTAGCATGTTCGGCATGTTCGGCATGTTCGGCATGTTCGTTAGCATGTTCGTTAGAATGTTCGGCATGTTCGGCATGTTCGAAAAGAGCAACATTCTCAGGGTGACCTTTCAAGCGACAGAGAATGGCCCTGCGGCGTCCCACAGTGACCTCCCCTCATCGTTCTAGTGCGTCTCTTTCGAGACGTCGTTCACTCGACAATATTCGCATTCTCACTTTGCTACAGTAGTTACGGACGCTCACCTAACGCTGCTTTCCTCTAACACACACACACACACACACACGCGCGCACACCAACTAACAAGCGTCCCCTTTCCCATCCATGGCGACGAGCGGCCGACCTCCATAAACGAGCAGCAGCGAATCCAGCCAATAGTCCCCGCAACGGATCAGCGTTAATGCCCCAACGCGTCCGCTCCGCGTCCGCTCCGCGTCCACTCCGCGTCCACTCCGCGTCCCCACTCATCGGTGGTCATTCGCACCGACGAACGAACTGGTCGAAACGCCGAAAAACTCAGCAGCCGCCATCGGATTTCGGCTGGAGAGACGAAAAGATCGGCCATGGCCTTTCTGCTCATGTCCACATCGGCCCTCCTCACCGCCACTCCGGATAGCGGCGTTGGCTCAGAGCGCCGATGCGTCAGAGTGAGACGATCTGTCGGAACAGGCGGACGGGGGCCGCGTACTCTGGAACCCAGTCGGGAAAAGGTCGAAATGATGAACGAGTGACAAACGACACTAACGAAGGCGATAACGACTGCGTTAAGCGGAGAATTAGAATGGCGGAGGAAACATCCACTAAAATGGCGGCTCCACCCATCCACCGTCTCAACCGGTCTTGGACAAAAAACCGACCAGGAGGGGACGAGCTGCAGTTGGCCCCAGGGAGCATTGGGCAATGCCCCTCTGCCGAGTAATTGGCCACCGGTCGGTCGACATTGGCCCACCGCTGAGAACTCACTCGGTGGTGGGTGAAGTTAGTTTGGAGTGCGGCTCCGTTCCGGCGGGTGCTCGAGTTTTGGAAAAATTGGAAAATTAGACGGCATAACTCGTCCCCGTCAACTTTCCAGCATCTCAGACGACTGACAACTGCTTGAACGTTCGTCTTACTTCGGCGTTCACACACACACACACACACACACACACACACACATGCATAAACATATAAAGTTCAAGGACATTCTTGTCCCGTCCGTCAACACGCGCGCGATTCAATGGCGTTCGTCGAACGAAACCGTAAAAGCGCGCGCGCGCGAGGAGAGTGTTCAGGCGCGAGCGAATCGTTCGTCGCGGTCGTGAGCGTCGCGTTCGTGAGCGTCGCGTTCGTGAGCGTCGTTGCTACGGTAAATGACCTGTTGACGACGGAGCTGTTTGGCCCTCCACCGATGATGGCGTTCGCCGACGCGCGTCGCGTTCTGCCGTCCGCGAGGACGAGTAGTAGTCGCTTGAAGAAAAAGTGCTAAACACCAAAATCGATGTGAGACGCTCTACCCACGCAAGTATCCCTCTTGACCGAACAATGTTTTTACATGTTTTTATGATGATATAGATATATGTTTATATATAAACACAATTTTATTTTCACATGGCGCCAGCCGATGCTATTCTCTGGCAAACGGGGGCAAAACAATTTTCATGTTTATATCAACCAGCTTTCTATGCATCAAACGTTTTCGTTTCTGTATAAACAAACGGCCTATATAAACGTGTGTGTGTGTGTGTGTGTGTGTGTGTGCGTGCGACACTATCCTCACAAATGTATTTGTTTCGGAAGCCTCGAACGAGTTGGCTACGAGCAAATAGTAGAGCCGCCGCCGCCGCCCCCCCGTAGACTGAATGGTCCTGCTGGAAGGACAAAAAGGGGAAGCCACCTCGCTCGTTTCGGCTGGCGGGAAAAATCAGGTAGGAAAAACTACGCCAAAAGTAGTCGTCGGAGGCGATGGCCGCCTAGTCCGGCTATCGCTTGTCGAGCGTCTGGACGCGAATCTGCGCACAAATGCGAGCTCCCGGCCGTGATAGAGTCGCGCGAACTCTTGCGGTTCCGATCCCCCCTCGTGGTGGTCGGCGGACCTTCGCAGGAGGCCTCGGCGGGGCAAACAGTGGCAACGGAAATTTGATCGGCGCCACCAACTGACCGGCCAAAGTCTCGTGTGAGGAACACGCGCGGACAGGACATCCGGTCACGCTAGCGCGTGTCCTGTTAGATAAGTTGTTGACGCGATATTTTCCTTGCGGTCGCGTCGGCGTATCCGCTCGTCGTCGTCGCGAACAATTGTTTGACGTATCAGGTAATCACACACAAGCCGGCGTCTATTCAGCGTCTACGGGATGATGACGCGTCTGGACGTCGTCCGTTGGACGTCTGTGGATGACTCGGGCCTCGGGTTCGTGTCGTGCGTCTGAGCGGTTTGTGCGTCAGACGCGTGCCAAATTCGCTGCATGGCCGAACAGTCGCGCGCGGGGCCTCTCTGCGCGTATTTATTTGCGCATGTATATTTATTTGTTACTGCGTATCGCTGTCAAATTAGGCCATTTTTCAAGGGATATCTCAACAGTCAACAGAATTCGCCGACGCTGGACGACAACATCGAAGTCGACATCGAACGGCAAACAAACAAACAAACAAATAACAAATTCGTCTGCTGCCTGAGTTGGCCGACACGATTTTACGGCGCAACGTCGCCTTCACGTTAGAAACGCCTGAACAAGCAGGAGGAGTTCGAGGACTGCGGACGCTATTCGGGAGCACGTCGCGTCTAGCAAATGCCCCACCGGGGCGGCAAACAGCGTCCCCGGACGCGGCAGCCGCGCTTACGAGACAAATTGAACTCAATCCAGTCGAGTGGTAAAAACTCGCCAAGTTCCGTCCCTGGCCTCGTACGTGAGATTATTTCGTTATTGTAACCACACACACACACACACACACACACACACACTCGTTTTACGCCGTCCGCCTTCGCAGGAAAAGAAATAGATATTCAACTGCGCTAATCTCATTTTTCGGGGACCTCGTACAAGTTTCGTTGTCAACGAACTCGCGCCTGTCTAGAAGCAGACGCGACAACGCGACGCGGCATTAGGAACGCTCTCCTAAACCGTCGCCTCGTCCTGGATACTCTACCGAGAGACAGGAGCAAACAGATAGAAACAGAGAGAAACAGAAAGACCTTGCGCTAGGACGACGTCAGCGCTTTCCTATTTTCACTGCGTTCTACGTCGTCGTAAAGGCGCGCCCATGACTCGAGAGGCCTGGCCCAATATGCGAGGTAACTACATCGACGGCGGCGACGATTCGCGAGCAAACCGAAGAACTCAATGCGGATCAGTAGTGACCTTGCATATGACCGCGTCAATTTGCAGCGTCGCTGAGTGAGTGAGTGTGGTTCAGGCTGCTATAAAATCTATGCGCGACACAAGAATGTGACGTTGTTCGCTAACGTCGGAACGCGCGTGCATGCTCGTGCGCACGTAATTAAGTCGAGTAGAGAATTAAATACATTCACATGTTCGCCAGTAAATATATCCTCGACCTAGCGGATTTCTGCTGTCGCTTCTGTTACGCCGCGGGTCGTCGTCGTCGTTTGGCGGTGTCGCTCGGACTGGCCGGAGACACGCGCTCCGATATGTTGCTCGGATATGTCGCTCCGATATGTCGGATCCGTCTGATATGTACTTGAAAATGTGCGTTATAGCTCGATGAATGTTGACGTTCTTGTTGGCGACGAAGGATCTCTGAATCGGCGAAAGATTCTACTCACGTGTCGTTGTCAAACTAGGCCGGGAGCGACTCGCTCGGCCTGCCCAAGGCCGCCGCGGCCGTGGCCTATTCGCGTGTCCTTAACAACGGCGTTACGGCAGTCCCCGTTAACGTTTGTCGATCGATGGAGAAAGAGAGATTGAATCTTGTTCTAGACCTGTTTTACGTCGTCCTGACTCAGGCCGGTTTAAGGACCTGTCCGTGACGCAGCGGCAGTCTAATGGCGATCGACCATTATTGTGCTGCTACAATGACTCGAATGGCTATTTCAGTATTGCGTCGCTAAGACATTACCATCAAAGTCTAGGCCTCGTAGTCTAATAACAGCCGATTCAGGCACGCCATCATTATTATTATTATTATTATTATTATTATTATTATTATTATTATTGCCAATCAACGTTGGCAATCGTCACACTGATCCGTACCTCAAGCTCGTGTGCAGTTTCCGTTCGACTCCTCCTCCTGTAGACGTTCTCTACTCCATCTCCTTCGTTTATATGTGTGTGTGTGTGTGTGTGTGTGTGTGTGTGTGTGTACTCATCGAGAAAGTATTACTAGGACTTTGCATGTTCTACGAGGACACTAAACCGGAACGCGGCCCTCGAAAAGGCCTCACCAAGCAGCTGGAAGCCGAATCGAACAACAACAAATATCTGATTCACTAACTAAACGCCATAATACGGAACGATGGTGAATTGAGTTTGTTCGGCGTCTCGACTCGCTGCGTCCGCCTTTCGTCGCTATCGAACCTCTTCTCTGGTAAATTCCGTCGATCGTCAATAACTCGAGAAGGTTATCGGCGTCTGGCGAATGCCTCACAGAGCGTCGCTGTTTCTGACGTCGCACGCGGCCACGTCGCTGTGTGGCGGCCCCCACCGAAAACGTCCCGTCCCCCGCCGACGCCATGGCGGCGAACTGTTCGCGTGCGTCGCTCTGTGAGATAACGAAATCGCGGCCGTCGCGATGAAGTTGCGTCTCGTCTAGCGTCGCTCCCAAACGAGGGGCCAGACTTCCCTAGAAGATGGCGGCCGTCCGGCGGACGACATCGGACACTCCGAACAGATACTCGATTCTAGGCGCTGCTCTTCGGCAGTTATTCTTGTTTCGGTTTTTATTGTTCGTCTCACAAACACTCCTTTCAAGGATAATCGACACTGAAACAGCCGCACTTCTCCGTCGCTTTTATTAGCCGCATGGATTTTCTGACAACTGAGTCGATTGCGACAACGCGAACCAACGACGCTCCCGGCGACGACGACGACGACGAGACAATGCAGAAGTATTTTCTGCGCACGATTCGCGCACGCGCGAAGCGAAGTAGAAGACCGAGCTGAAGCGACGTTGCTGCGCCAGGTGCGCAACTCGGCTGCGCATTGAAGGTAAATTGTTGACAGTTGTTGACACGCGCAGTTGACAGTTGGCCGCCAGCTGAGGCGAATTGGCTGAGAAGATGATCTAAAGCAGAGCTACGCAGCGCGTCTTCGCCGTCTCCGATCCGCGTGCGACGGAAACGCTCTGAAGTAGTCTGGCAGCAGTGCGTCGCTCTACTGGCAAATCGGAGCGGAAGTCGCACAGAAGAACGTCTTCTTCATACATCACGAAAAAAAACGCAATTAAAAACATCCAATGGATTTGCTCCATTTTGGACGTTCACTCGTGGGCCGCACGTAGCCGCCCACGATGGCGTCTTGGCGGCCTACGAACAGGACCAGCTGCAATGGGGCAAACTGGTCACGGCAGGGGCAATTGAGGTGGAACGGCTCGGATCTTCGTCTAGGCAGACAACAAACACTGAGTTTGACAGGCCCCCGAAATGAGAGATGCCCACGCGGTCAGCCCCCTTTGCCCCCCAGAAGAGCGCGACGTCGCGCAACGCGGTGACGACAATGCCGCCAAATAATTGCGAGAAGGAGACTCGAACAGTTGTGGAAAAAGCAGAGCAAAACTTCGAACGAATACTTCAGACGCGCTCACATCCCTCCGAAACGACCCGTCCCAGAAAGGAAGTCACAGGCTAAATTGGAGGTCCTGCTGTGACAGGATCTCTCGCGAAAACACTCAGAGTAGACGCTGCTGTGCTCCAGCAGAAAGCTCACGGAACCGATTCGCACCCCAGACCTCCACGGCCCCCGGGGGTGGCTATGCACGTCGTTCTCCGTCATCTGTATCCATAGCTCGCCACTCAACAGGAAGAGAAAAACAGCGCGAGAGAGAATGAGATTCGCTCAGATCTGACTCGGAGCGCACCGCCTGGATGTTCCTCAGGGCCATCGACGATGAAGCACACGTCTTCATGTCCCTCAACGAAGATTCACCGTTGGCCGTCGCACTTCGTGGATAGCAGCGTCCCTTGAAGTCAACATGGCGCACTAGAGAGATAGAAACTTGCCGTTACAGGGGCGCGCTGTCAACATCGTCGACGGAGTACTAATCTGAAGTCGACTGAGATGAGTTCAGAGCAGTCCGAGCAAACGCCGCCGCCGCCGCCGCCCCCCCTTGCACTTACAACTATGGACGGGTGGTCACCTAAACGGCGGGGGTTTTTGACGATCGGAGGATTCTGGTGGCTTGGTCGGCCAAGCAGCGCGTTCGGACGGACCCTCGAGCCTGTGAGCGGCCCCCGGACAGCTGAAGTGAACCCCTTGCCCCACGCGAGGAGTCGATGAGAGCACAGGAGGGAGCTCACGAGCAGCTCCCAGAGGAGCCATCGCGTCCCAGGTAATCGGACTCTTGGGGTTTCCATCTGACCAGCGCGTCTGGACCTAATGGGGCAGTTGTGCACGTATTAGTTTAAAACACATCTCGCACATTGTTACTCATTTAGATAGACGCGCGATGGAGCGCGTGCGCGCGCGCAAAATCGCTCCACCACCATCCGCCCTTTCGCCGCCGCCGCCGCCGCCCCCCTTCGCATGCGCCAACACGACCAGAAGCAGAAGACCGGACGATGGCGGCTTCACCAGCTCGAACCTGTCGACGAAACCGGATGGACTCCGGCCCGGAGCGAGCGCCGCCGCCGCCCCTGCCGCCGCCGTCATTACAGGCCTGCGATTTCGTCTGGCGATTTGGCGCTCCAATGGGCCGCAAGATGCGATGCGCGGCCGAACGCGTTAGTCAGCCGAGCTGAATAAAGCTTTTTTCAACCGTCCAGGCGCCTGGAGGGGGGGGTCGGTCGGTCGATCGACGCTTTGAGAGAGAAATCAGGCGCTTGTTCGCCAGAGCCATTTCGTTCGAAACGCGACCGACGAAGGACCATTGAACGCAACACAGAAATCGAGGATGTTGTTCTGCTCTGAAGTTTGCGTCCCTCGACGACGGCTAGCGAGGACGTGTCGGAGACGTTTCCCTTCAACTGTTCGCACCTATCTCGATGTGTGTCTTCGTCGTTCTGGCACTTCGAGGCACTCAGCTGAGTGCCGGCGTTTATTAGGAGCCTTCATAATGGAGATTGCCGAGAACAGCAACGGGACCAAAGGGGTCGAGGACAACAATGCAATGGCAGATGTTGCCTAGACCTGGTCGAATTCTACCAATTTGAAGGCAGACACGCCGAGCAGACAGTTTTCAGATGAAGTCCTCGGTGCTTCACCCTGTCGTCGTTGGACAGGTTCGTCAATCGCCGTTCGAGAAAATGTCTTTTCTAGTCTGTAGGCCGCGTCGGAATTAGCCTTCATGAGTCGTCCGCTCGGGGCCTCGAGGCAGAGGTCGAAGGTGCTTTTTCACGCCATCGCGTCATAGGCAAAGTGCGGAGGGGTGCGGGGGGGTGTTCTAGCTGGGTCATCACCGACGGGTCGGCCCGCTCGGTTTCGCGCCACCTTCGCAACCTCGTCGTACGTCACCTTGATGGATCTCAGTCGATTGAATGTCGTTGAAACAAAAATCACCCTTTGCCTCCTGTCGTGTCACACGCCTGGCCACCGCCGCCGCGGTTTGCCCCGAAGGCTCCCTCGATGGGGGCCAGCCATCGATCGCAGCCATCGATTCGCAAAGCCCCCGACGTGGCGGCCTCCGATTCGCCGGAGCCGCGACAGCAACGCTCCGGGGGACGTGGCAAGACCAATCGGGCCCTCATTTCGGCCGAAGTCTTCCATTCTTCGTCAGGCGCTTGGTCTCGCGCCGTACCCCAACATTCTCTATTCCCATTTGCCCGGTGATCGGATGACGGGGGCACAAAGCCCCTCACACCTCCCTAACAACAGATTCCGAGGGAACCACACCGCCGTCCAGCCCTGCTAACTAAGAGGGATCCTAGACACGGGGGGGGGGGTGGATGAGGTGGGGGGCAAACTGCACCCCTCACATCGGACTCGCCCGATGTAGATGGCGATGTTCAGCTGCCGAAGTCGAAAAACGTCGAACGAGTTCGTAAAAATGCTGCCAGTGTATTTCGTCGGTGCGCAAAAGCTGCCAAAGTGACCGCGCAACGGTCGACGAACTCCTGAACCTCGGTCGAGGGGGAGGTCCTATTACCCGGCGCCTAGGAGCCCGTACCAGGAAGGTTTTCGAGAGAAGATCACGAGGAGTAGGTCAGGCCTCTTGAGGTCTCGGCGCTTGCCTAAAAGCTGCTGGCCGGCGGCAGTCGAGAACGGGGCAGGCAGGCAGGCCCCATTTGGCCTGACCGTTTGTCCCCAGCTCTCTCAACAGCTTCCAGGACACAGGATTCGGTTCGCCAGAGAGCGTCGACATGCTTGCACACAGGCACTCACATCGAACTCGCATGTATCTGTAATTGGGGTTCGGGTCGGCTTTTGTCTCCTTCGGGTTTTCGGCTGCTTCGGCGTTGACCGGACGGGACTGTGGAGAAGCGGCCAACGTCTCGGTCATGGGCCTAGCTAGGCCTAGGCCTATAGAATGCTTTCAGGCCTTCGGTCGCATTCCAGCCTCAACAAAACCCCGAAGAGAACGGCTCCAGCTCAGCTGAGAGACGCTATCGGTGGGACTCGAAAGCGTGACGTGGTCACCTCTGCCGCTGGAGAGAGAGAGAGATGCCCCTCGTGGGCCGGCAGGCTTGACTGCTTTTGCCACTGGGCAATTCCTTGTTCGAGCTGGCAGGCCGACCAAACCCGGGCAGAAGCCCAGTTTGCCAACTGCCCCTTCGCCAGCGTGTGCCAATGCAGCCGGAAAGACGCCCTAAAAAGTCGATTTTCTCAAGGAAAGAGTGGCATCGCCTGATTGGGGGCGCAAAGACCCTGGCAGGACCACTGCTACGCGGCGGTGGCGGCAGGACGACTCAGGCCGGCCCGATCCCATAGTGACCCCGGCGTTGACCCCGTCCTGAACCTCTCCTACGGCTCGGCGCTGGTAGACGGCGAAAGAGGGAGCAGCTAAGAATTTCTGCAGGAGATGGAGAAGCGCGCTCCTGCGTTTCTTCGGGTCTCTCTACATTTTAGCACTGTCCCAGCGGCACTAGGCGAGCGCCGCCCGGACCACTTGGCTTTCGTTGCAGGACTTCGCTGCAGGTCCTCGCCGCCCCCGCCTTCCTGCCGGCCAGCCGCAAAGCCGCAAAGGTTTTGAGATTGAAACGACGGTCGAATAGGAAAACTACATTAACCACAAGATCCGGTTTTTTATTCGCCGTCGTCGTCCTCATTACCTGATCTGGCCGCCAGCGCAGTAGAACGTGCAGACGTACGGCGAGGCGTGCAACCGCGACGTGCTGGGGCTGACTGCCCGTACGCGCCGGAAGTCGTCGTCGCGGCCGACGACGAAGTCACGACGTCGTCGGTCGGAACGCGCAGACGGAACTTGCAGCTGGATGCAGGAACTTCGACCCGTTCGAAACGTCCATTGACGCTCGTGCACCTACGCGAGTTGTGGCTGCGACGGCTGACGTCGCCGCCATCGGAGGATGCCCACCGGAGGCAACAGGCACTCGCCATCGTCTACAGCTGATATTAGGCGGTTCGCATTGAAACGTCAACTACTCGAACGCCATTCGAAGGCCATTTGAAGGTCAGTCGAAGTAGTGATAGGGCAATTCGAACGTGTCATCGCGTCGACGGCCGCGAGACGTGGAGTACGTCGTCACGCGTGTCGCTTTCGGCCGCGCGTCTCCGCTCGACATTGTGTTCACAACAGCTGGACGGACACGTTGGCAAATTTCTTTCAACTTCCGTCGATTGACCTATTCCTATCCAGGACAGCCGTCGTCCTGAGAAAGCGAAGACGAAAATGAGAGAGAAATTGACCCCCCCTCCTCCTCCTCCTCCTCCTCCTCTCACCAGCACCCGTGCTCCGGATTACGAAGTGTCGAGTCCCGGATTTATCCGAGCAAGGACAGAGAATGCCTCGTCGGGGTCCGGATCCGGGCTAGGCGAATTCTCCCGGCGGCCAGAAGAAGCGAATCGGGCCTGTTCATCGGACACTCGGCCTTGCCCCGCCGACTTCTATGGCCCTACGGGGCCACGGACCGCGTCTTTTGCGGCGAATGGCGCCATTTTGTGAAAAGTCTCTATGCCTTCATCTCAATGGCTCCCTCAGTGTCCCCGAAAGACCTGCGTCGATACGGCCTCTAACCTCAACTGAAGCCCCTTAACTAGAAGAGGAGGACGAGGGCCGAGAGGCAGCTTTTCGTCGCTCCCGTCTTCCTACGGCCTAGCCGAGCTGTCCTTCTATTCTCCCTACATTGGCCTCCAATTTCGGGCATTTCGGCTGGGCGGTGCGCCTGAAAGGCCAGGCGGCCGACGTGGCCGTGAAGACAGCACCGAATAAAGCGAAAGACCTCTCGCAGCGAATAACAAACCGAGGCCGCGCTCATGGCTAAAGTTCGTAGCGGATCCCTGGCCCGCAACGAATCGCGCGAGACCTTCGGGCCGGGCCAGTCAGTTCCCGCCGCAAACGCAAACAAAGGCCCCTCGGGAGAAAAGTTGACCGCAAGCCGAGGGGGTTGGCTTGATCCGGTGCTGGCAGATCTGAAACGCGAAATTCCGAGGGTTGTCGCAGTTCGCTGAGGGTTGCTGCGACCGAATGTTGCGTCGGCGTCAGACCGTCGGGAACCTGCCAATCCCTCGATGTTAGTCGGCCTTGCAGCTCCGGCATGAGGGGGGGCTTCATGACCCCCCGGCCCGCCGGAACTTCCCGAAGTTCGGGAGTACGTCTCGTCCATGCTCTGACCATCGGCCGCGTACAGGCAAGCGACGGCCTAAACTTCCGGACACTTGTCGATGATGGTGGGTGTAGAGAGGGGACAGTGGGCGGCGGCGGCGGCGGGGCAATCGTGAGGGGCAAAACTGGCTAAGCCTACGCCTTTCGACAGAAATCCATCCGAACGTCGGACTGGGCGTCGCCCAGATATCGAGCGAAACCATCGACTCAGATGCGTCAATTGGGGCAGAACCCGCTCATCACACGTAACTACAGACGGCCAACTTACCCTAAGTTATGAATGTGTCGAGCACGAAGTCGTCGTCACCGGCGTTGCGCGTTCGACGCCTGCTAAGACGCGCTGACAGCCGCAACGCCAGCCATGACGCTGAAGGGCCTTCGGAATAGGTTCACCGTGCGGCGGTCAATCTGAGGAAAGGAGGAGACTGTCTGTGAAGTATCAGAGAGATGGACAGAGGTCGTAACAGGTCGAGTTTAGGTTGACTCGAATACGCTTCCGAGTCGAGATGGAATTTGCGGCAAATTTCGGCAACAAATTTCGACCAGCGGATCAGGGACAAGCGATGGTGGAGGCTGCTTCTGAACGGAACCGAAGGACGTCTCAGGAGACAGTCACAATGTTGCTCAATGAACCATCGCCATTGTGAGGATGGCATCACATCGAAATCCGATAGGTTCACTCGCTCGTACGCCGGCGACGCGTGGCGTCGCCACGGTTCGGCTGTCTACATCTCAAACGCACGGCGCGTATTTTCGTCAGAGACGTATTCGCGATGAAAACCACTCCGAGTAGTAAAATTTTTCGCCCTCCTTCGATCTACGGGACGCGACCTTCAGCCGACGAGGTGACTGCGGACGCCTCTGTCGTCGTCCGAAGCGTTGTTATTGTTCTTGTTGCTGTTCTTGTTGTTGTGCCAGTCGATGATGTGGTTCAGTGTCACGTTTTGTTGTGCAGCGTTAATTTATAACTTTCGCCGAGAGACGTTGACGCCGCCGATTCCCGGTCAGCATCGCCGAGGGGCGCCGTTCCTAGCAGCTTCTGTCGCGCCGAAAAAGGACACTTAGGACGGCACCTTAGTAACGGCAGGCCCCCCTCACTCGTGTGTATGACCATCCACAAATGACGGAACGTTCGGCCTGGCCAGAGGGCCGGCGTCGGATGAAATTGTCCTGAAATTCACGATACATGTACTAGGCCATCGTGCGTTCCCAACTCGATTTGTCTGACGACTCTCATAGGACCGTCGGCGACCGCGGATATTAACATTTAATTGTGCACTTAAGCACAGCGGCACAGTCAATTTGACGCGTTCGTACTACGTCCGCGTTCATCGAATTCCGCGCCTGTTCGCGGGTCTCGCCCGTTCTACGGATTCCCGCAGCTAACGGCTGGATCGAAGCAGACTGAAATCTACCGGTTTCGCCATAACCCCGACTTCATCCCGCTAGAAAGTCAATACCGGCCGCCATATTGGTCCATCTACCGGCAGATACTCGAGGGGTGGGGCATTGTAGACGCCCGATGTGGGCGCCCCGGTGGGCGACCATGAGCATCGACACACACATAATCGGTGGACATTGTTCGGTTGGTGAGTGCCGGAAAAATCTACTCCAGTATATCGACGGACAATGGCGGACAGAAGGGGCTTCTGACTGCGTCACTTCGGCGAGACCAAGGAGTCAGCGGGGCATCGGGAACTAATGAATCTGGACAAACACACCACGAAGGAAAACCGTTACGGGCGAAGCACAACGGCGGGGGCTTCGCCCGGACCGGGGCCGGGTCATGATTGGCAATCGATGCGGTGAAAGAAGTATTTTGCCATGGACCAGAGGAGAAGGAGGAGGAGGAGGAGGACGACGACGACGACGACGACGACGACGGTGATGACGACAGACCTGGACGCGGGCGTTCTCGAACAAAACTGTTCGTCCGCCCGAAACAACCAGGCTGGAAATCGCCCGAAAGACGTCTCGCTAACAATCTAATACGGCCAAGGGTCTTTCGTCGGTCTCGCCCTGGACGCGTCCAACTACCGAGCGCTCGATGGCCAAACTCGAAATTCAACGACGGGGCGCTGTCCAGTACGAGACAGGAATAAAGTCTCATTCTGCATTTAACGAACAAGCGTCCACCTTGCGTAGCGCTTAGAAGTGCGCCCTTCTGCCGTCGCAGAGGTGCAGAAGCCGACAAGCAGAAACGCCCAGTCAAATGCTGTCCTCATGTTGCACCAGCCCCACGTAACCTCAATCGCCCGAAGGTGTTACTGATATCCTGTGCAGGATCGAAGGAGAAGAAGAAGAAGATGTAGCAGAACCGGGATATGCGACTCGAACTGAAAACCGAAATGAGATGTTACTCCGTTGTCTCGAGAAAAAACAACACCTCATTGTTTGCCGACGAAAGTTGTTTTTTGAAAAAATATTCTTTTTTTGCTGCTGCTGTCGTGGCTTTCAGGGCATTTAGACTCACGGAAACCGCTGAAGGCTCTCGTTCAGAGCAGCAGCAGCAGCAGCAACCGCGGCAGGAGGTCGCGCGTAATCTCAGATTTCTTCATTTCCCGCCGTCCTATCTGACCCCCGAAGACTGCAATTGAGTGCTTTTGCCTTCGTGTGGCTGTGGCGAGAACGGCTACGGCTCAGCTGTTCGTTAGTTAGTTTGGATCACTCGAAATTGTATCTGTGTATGCGCAGAGATGAAGGCCCGTAACGTGCTTCCCTCTGCTCTGGTGGCATTTATTTACATATATATATATATATATATATATATATATATAT
>MNPL01014904.1:2399-31617 GCA_002081605.1 Tropilaelaps mercedesae | reverse complement strand
TATATATATATATATATATATATACACATATATATATATATATACACATATATATATATATATATACCTATATATATATATATATATCTGCCTTTTGCTACACCAATAATTCATGAAGATCATTTTTCATTCTAGGGTCTTATGCGTTCCATGTTCTGCAGGTTTTCTTACCTTCTGTTGGTTACCCTCGCAAAAGTAGGCCAACATATGTTCAAACTATAACAAAGACGCAACTATCCCCTCAGAACTGGAAGCCATAAAGCTCCACGCTAAGATAGTAGTCAGCTGAGGAGGCTGCTGGAAACGCCATCGCACGGATGGCGATGTTGGATGCGATGTTGGTATGCGGGGAGAAGGGGGGAAGTCAATAATAAACGGAGTGTATGGACAGGGAGCAACTGAAGGCAAGCGTTGCCGGGCCGGTAGCTGTCCGACAGCCTGCAGGCCCCCTGCGGGTGGCCTCATCCATAGTCTTTAGCTGCGCGACCGCTTTCGGGACCGTTCGCACGGGCCCTCTCCCAGTAGACGTTCGTCTGCTCCCCCATGCTCGTGAGGTTCACGACAAGGCGCTTAGCAAGACATCGATCCGGCGCCACAGACAAGGCTATCGTTTCGCGGCCCCCCATCGATGTCGTGGTCTCTCTGTTATTGCGCGGCTAACACCGGCAAAAGTTGCGCGGTTCGAGGGCTCGTCTTAGTCCTGATGCATACCTCGCCAAGAGTCAAGCGGCCAACGGTCCGGTCGGGAGCGGTATGGCGAAGTGGTGTACAACAGAGTGAGCATGACTCCGTCGAGACGTCTACCACATGGCGATGAATGGGATGTGATAAGCGGAGAGCGTCCCGACTACCAATAAAACCCGTCCTTTTTCTTCGCCTTTATACCGTGTGGAACGAGTGCCAAACCCCGCTGATGCCGACGTGCGGGAGATGGAAGTGATGTAACGTGCCGAAGAAAACCAGCACCAATCGTGTCCAAGCGGCCAACTGTGGAATAGCAACAGTGGGGCAATACAACATGTTCATCTGCAGGTGAGTTGAACTCGGATATCATACACGAGCGAAACATGATCTGATGGGAGTTCACTGGTCAAGTTGCCCGCAAACTTAAGGTGACTTGCAGAGCGGCCACTCCATGGGTCGAATGCGGGAACACGAGATTAGCAGGAGATCAAATTTTGGTGCGGCTTAGCCCTGTCGAGAAGGATGTCAGGTTCAGGGTGCCGCGAGATACCTTGCCGAGAGATATCTCACCTTGCCCAATAATCAATAGGCATTATGCGTTTATTGTAGCGCGCAAAAAACTTGGCAGAAGTTGAATTCCGTTTTCTGGTCGCTTTCCTCTTACGAACTTGTTAACAGTTTAATAACACTCCGATGCTACGATATGTATACGAATATACAATGCCAGTTGTAAGCACATTGTTTTTCGTTTGACAGCCTTGGAACGAATCCTGGTTCAATAATTTAGCATGTTACCTATGCACGTTACGTTTCTGGCTCCTTCCTCCCTTCCAAACTGCCTTCTTTATTTCAAGATAGTTTGAACAGTAAATATTATGATGCATAAGTACGTTTATTATCAAATCATTCTTACAAGTGCGAAACACCAGCCGTTCAAAGGATGCAGTTCGATTGCAGTGTCAATAGTGAGACGTTATTCTTCGTTTTGTCACTGGAAGCACCTATAGACATAACCTAAGTTACCAGTAAATATGCCGCCCCGTATATGGTCTGAAATATTGCTCGTACTGCACGAAAATACTCTGAGAGTTACACAAAATACGAATTCAACACTGATGTATGCCCTCTTCTCCGCGGTTACTGCTAACAATTCAGCCATATTGACGTCAAATCGATTCATCCGATGCTCTTGGCATGAATCAGACTACCAAGGCAAGCTCACTCTGAGAAACAAGTCTGCTTCGCTCTAAGAACTCAGAGAGGGTAGGCGAATTAAGCAAATTCTATCCTTGGCGGAATAACGTGGCAGGGTTCCGAGAGCTTGAGCCACAAATTTTGATAGCGTTTTGCGTTCTTCCTGCTTGTTCGCCTTCGGGCTCGATGCTGTATTGTCTCGATGCCACTTAACAAGCATCGAGTGTTAATCCTTGTTAACCGAGTGGTGCTTCTATGTATAGCCCCCTCGTATAGTTTGCTGGACATGTTGGGCGAGCGATAATTCAGTTCATAAATGCATTTGCTTTTCACAACATAGGCGTATCATCACGACTTGTGTGATTCCGTGTTTTTTAAAATTTACCCTATCGGTTCTGCCCAGCTTAAATTCTTCACAGAAATTCCGTAGACCCTAGAGTATACTGTTTTAACGATTGTTTAACACTATAAACAACCGAACGTGATCTTACCAAACCAAAACTAATAGTTTATTCTAGGCTTAATTAGTTGCTTAAATACTGGTTTACAATTAGATTACTCAATCATATTATTGCTCGTGTGGCCTTTCTGTTTCGCAAAACTGTTCACTGCAGCAGCCGGACTTCCTAATAGCTCTGTTACTTCATTACTCAAATCTTCATCTATGCTTTAAACAGATTTACGCTATGCTGCAAAAATGATGTAGACCTTCTACATCGTATCGGTGCGGAATATTCCGATAGCTTGGCAAAGCATGGAACATATATTTAGAGCTGGGAGTCCTTTTTTTCAGCGTAACCGTATGCATTCGCGTGATGTCCTACTTTAATACAGGACGTGTGCTCTTATGCATGCGTTTTATGCAACATGCCTGATTACTCTAAGTCTGAGCTAGGTATTGCCAATAAACAAGCAGAAGGTGTGAATCAGCGGAGCAACATATATATATATATATACGACAAGTCATAACTTCCAAATGACGTAGTAACTAAAAGTGGCTCAGACATGAGATCGTTATTGCACGAACCAAATAGGCTGTGTGTTATTCGTAGTACTGTTATGCAATGCTGGTTTCTATACCATACTCTCGTATATTACTCAAGTGTCTGTGAAAGGTTTGTTATCGTAAAAGTCATTTAGAGTGAGATTCAACAAAATCTGGAAATTGACAATTGGACGTATTTGAATATTGCATGCGGAACCAGGTCACAGTGCCTCGCATCTGTATTGTTAGGTCTAGAAATTCTTACGTTGGACTTTGCGGTCCTTTCTTTAAAATGCTTGTCTGTGGAAATAAACAAAACGAAGGACTTTGCTTATTTATTATTGACCCATTTAAGACAAAAAACGTGACCCTCTCAACTAGTTTCTCATGTTCGCGTAGATTTGCTGAAACCTCCTATCCTTAAGTACAAGCAAAGTATACACAACTCATACATCACTCGATAGAGCAGGGGCTGCTATGTGTTCATTTACAATAGTCGCCTGACATGATACGTCATTAGAAGTCCACTATATAACTTACGCCAGCTTTCGCCTACTGGCACCATCTTCGCTCTGAAGGCTCTGTCGTCTACCAGACGATCAATACACGCTAATCATTAATTAATCGGTACCGCGCGCGTTCTTAGTCATCGGTGAGCCGTTGCTACTATTCGGCTTTGGTGGTCTTCTTCGTAAATTCGTTTCGGCAGTGCTTGCGCAGTTCCTATTCGTCCGTCTCGACGCCGGGGTGTATTTACTTTAGCCTATGAGTCCGTGCAATTTTGAAGTCAGAAGCTCGAAGCGTGCGAGATGATCTAGAAAGACGTGGTTAGGTTTCGCCACTAGTATTGTCTGATAGGTTCAACGTATTGGCCGGGCTTTGCATCAATACGCGTCGTACTTGCCGAAATCTCGGAAGTGATGTCTTTGCATGACGTTACAATATGTTACAATATACATCGACGTCTTAAATCACGTGGCCAGGGGAGGTAGCGCACGGGTGCTTGGCCGTGATGGAGCCTCACTATTAAGCCAAGTATCGACCCAAAGATGTACGACGGACATCACGGACGTGATATTTGCAGGGAGAAAATGATATCCATGCATATTTTGCGATGCAGTATGAAAATCGAAATGCATCTGAACAGTTCTTTGCACTAGCAGAATGATTCCAGCAGAATTACTCCAGCAGGAAATTATTTAGTTTTTTTTTCAGTACCGAAGGTGCATCTACCCAATATCGACCTCCACGGCCTACTTACGTCCTAACATGCGTGTTTCTCTCTATCGTTGATATTACTCTTAGTTTAAGAAAATTAAATACACAGCATGTTTCTTACCTATTTTACGACATGAGGCCAGCGTAGCATCGGGTCAGAACAACAAATAAGGCGCGGAGGCTGCTGTGTGAAATGGCTTCTTCTCGGAAGAAAATACTGCCTGTCGGCTTCTGGAGGAACTTGCGCTTTGAGTTGTTATGGGCCTTTTAGCCGCTGCCTTCCTCCCGCCCTCGTATAAATGCAAGGGCTGTCTATCGAGGTTGACAAAACTTAAGAGGCGTACGAGGCTTACATACTTGCAGTGCGTTTATCTCGTGTTAGATTATTTTATCGTATGTATTTCTCAGCAGATTTATTGCCGCATCTTCACTCTGTCAGTTGCCCTCGTGGTTTGTCTGGGCGACGCATTGGTTGATACAATACGTGACTTTCTTCCACTTGTCCAGCGATTGATGTCGTTGGTATATTCGTGAGAACCATTGATAGTCAATTGTTCTATGTTCAATTGTTTTAAGCTCAGTTGTTCAATAGCCCATTTGGTTATTAAGGGCTGACAGAAATTAACTGAAACGCATTGCCACGAACGAAATAAGATACATTTTTTTCAACAACAAGAACGCACTGTACGGTAAAATCGCCCTATATCGTGCCGGTTGGCTGTACTGAGGGGTTTCCAAGAACACCATTACCCATCAAAGTTGGCCTACTGAATAGTGGCTAGAGTAACTCAATGACGGCGAAATTTAGGAGATCTACAAGACAAACAATTTCAGCAACGATCTCGACCATGCTAACAATCTTTGAAGTCCTGGCGAGAACGAAATAAACGGCCTTTCCTTACGACATATTGGGGTAGGTCAGTGGCGAAACCGCCGCAGGCCAACCAGTACACGCTGATCAAAGTAGAAAGGGAAATTGCCCATTCGGAGAATCTGTTAGAAAACGACTGTACAAGACCTAAACGACGATACGGTTGCAACATTACACACATCGTTAGTCAATTGAACGCTCACAATCTGGGTTTCTCTCTAGGCGTGGAGTGTGTTCGGTCAATTGAGGACGTTGGATCGCATGAACAATTTGTGGTGTGCCAAGGACTTGATGCAGCATTTCGTTCTATATCAATACGGTTAATGGTCATAAGAGAAGCAACCTAAAATAAAAGATGAGGGGAATCCTATCTAAAGAACCAACAAAAAATTGATCATTTTTCATTGCATACGTGTACACATCATTGCCGATTTCTCTCAGTTTAAGTAAGGATCTGGTAGAAACCCCTTTGACAATTTGCTCGTTCAGGTGTCGTGTGAGCTGGGAAGTCCATATAAAGATTCCATCATCTCACACCCATAATATTATTATGGTTAATAGTATTATTATTGCTAATATCCTTAGATATTAGTACCGAAGTAAGGACGAACGTTTATTTTTAATAATTTCTCTTTCTCTCTCTCTTTTTTTCGTAAACTTTAGCATAACAGGGTCTCTTGAAAAAACATTACTTCAAGCAATAGCTAAAAATAGCTTTTTATCGATATAACATTTTCTCTTTAATTCTATTTGTCTCGTCCCCTTAGCGTTGTTGGGCAACCTCGAGCGATCCAATTCTCGATGAATTGGACACGCACACTTCTATCTATCTGCTTGTCACTACAAGAAGACGGTACCTGGCCGAAAATTTCCTAGAGCGTCTTTTACACCGATCAACATACACACGATGATCCTTACTGCAAAAAGTTCGCATCTACTGCTTCGTACAGGGATTTGAATAAAGAATACTCATTTTTTGGTTTTTAGGTCTCTTTTCATGTTTATTAGACGCCGCAGCTTTGAAATATGTTCGGATACTAAACAGGTATCTTACAATTGGTTTTATGCCAAACTACATTTGACTAAACCGTCTTGACAAGCAATGCTTCAGTGTAAATGACTTTCGGTAATGTGGACATGTCCTTGATGGGGCGTTTTGCAATCAGAGATAACCATTACGAAAGAGCCTCCTCGCAAATATTGTGCGGGTATTTCATTTCAGAAGGGTCGTCTGGAAGGTTAAAGAGCTCGTTCATCGCCTCAATGGACCGACTCCTAGTAAAACTCCCAATGGACTTTTCAAGGGTTATTGTCTTCCAACCATCGCGATGCTAAATTTACGATAGATGTCACCGTAACCCTCGACTGGACTGCCGAAGTCATGAAACGACTAATAATCAATTTGCGAATCCCAGTGGAAACTTTTTACCTCTATTGGTTTACTGCCAACGAGTTCGTGATTCTACTTTGCACATAGAAAAATGCCGCTGTAGAAACCCAACAGCGATTTGGGCCCATGCAATAGACCAGGCTGGGCACAGTTTTGGGATGATTAATAAAAAAGAAAGAAGTGAAAAACAATTTCGAGCACTTAACCTCTCGGTGGTGTATATATATATTCGAGCTGATGTTCCAAGCTGTATTGCTGAAGGCAAGGCCGACGCTTATTCGAGTATAGTTGTTCATTAAGTGGTATTTGCCGACGTTGCTGATGTTCATATGTGTGTTGAAGATTCGTCAATGAGAGAGCCCTTCAGTTGCAGATAAATATCGTCAGAAATGCTCGTGTGAAATGTTTGTAATCAAAATCCGACTAACCTGTGTTGGCTAGTTTCACGCTAGCCTAGTTTCATGCTCTTCGCACTATCTATGGGTTGCAATTAAACTTCTTACAACGCTTGTCAAGGTCGTGTCCTCATTCAGTTGCCAAAAATAAACCCGTATATAACGTAACGAGGTGCGGCCGATAAGACCAAAACGTTTTTTAACAAGGCGTTCATTGACATAGTGTCGATTCACCTCGTTCACGTGACAATGTGTTCTGCTCCACTACCTTTGACCGATGCGATTGGTTGAACCAGATTTCATGCGGCCTTCATAAACACTTGATGCGATACAGCAAGTGTTCGATGCGTGGGCCGCTCGAATGCACACATATTCAACTGGAATGCAGAACTTAGTGAACCGGGTATACGAAAGATTAGGTTATCGAGCTACAGGTTACAGTACAGCTTTAACCATTGCATGTATGCAATCTTGGTGACTCTTGGGCGGACGTTTAGCTATGTGATGCGCTTTTGTGGAAATTTCGGTATATAATGAAGAAGTGCTTAGTCTTAGTTGCTTCATTAAATTACGTTTAACGCCGCGCGTACTAATTGATTATTTGGGTCCTCAAACGGTACTTGCGGCATTGACGAAGCAATAAACAAAATATTTTTGCTTTTACGATGGAGGTCAAGTTTCTCAAGTCTATGAGCTTATTCTTACTATTCACATTTAAGTCCAGACGAAATAAAGGAAAATGTGAATTAATGTTTATGAAGCGATAGACTGCGTCATATCAAAAACAAGTAGTGCACATGAATTTTGAATGTCTATTCAGGTTTCAATTATGCAATAGATCAGCATTTCATAACATTGGCCATCTATTCTTTATTGCTTACTCCACAGAACATCCCTAAAACAATCATAAGCGAAATAAGACATAAGCCCTCAAATGAGGTGACGGGAGGTTCAAAAGGACTATCTGCATAGGTTTGGATAAAGAGACTGATGTGTTTTAAAAAATAGAGGGCTAGGCGATCTGATTGAGCCAATGCATACCGATTCATGGATACAATAAAACGGGTTTTTTTGGATAGGGTCTGGTTGAACAAAGAGGCACAAATGGGTGAAAAAAATGAAGGCGTGTGAATAACTAGATGAAAATTTTTACAAATATTTTTTCAGAAGCAAGTTCTTGTGGAAAAATGGGGCGCCCACATGAAATAAGTCCGTTGGGCTTAGTGTGCAGGCTGCATTTGATACCGACCACCAGGGCTTATCTGGGACCCTCACCATTTCTTCTTTATAGTATCACCCGGTGACTCCGTACAGCATTACTTCGCGATTAAATTACGCTAAACAATAAGAGGTACTTCAGACAAAAGTAAACTGCTATATATTCCGTGAAATTAATTGCGCGAAGTCGCAGGCTGCCGACTGCATCCGGCAATTCATTCCCCTCGGAGATTACTTTCAGTTACAATAGCAGTTCTTCGCCAAGGGATTAACGAGATTTATATCACCGTCTCGTAACTCGCACAGGGCATAACATATCAGCGCACAAACGAGCACGTATAGATGAGCTCACCAAAAACAATGTTTTCAGATCACTTGTAAGAAATCAATTTCGTCGATAACTCATCCCGAAAAGACAACACGTGCGTCCTAGCTCTACGTGAGACACACGTTTAAAGAATTAAAGTCCCCACATAAATTCCGTCCTCTCCTGCAAGTTGAGCTCCTGATAGATTCATAACTTTTTCTGCTAAGCAATGTGCTACTAAGCGGATACGATTTCGGCAGGAGTACGCAACACTTCCTTCATGTGCGACGTCTAAATAGTCTAGGAATGAAATGTGGCGTTACTTGCCTCGGCTCTCGAGCTAACGTCGAGGCAGTCTGGCACTACGTTAGCTGGAAATGGCTCTGCTCTGCCAGAAGGCGAATGAAATGACGACATCTGCGTGCCAATGAAGATAGGAACTTCGGCGACGCCTACTTTCAAAATCGAAGCGGAGCAGCAAAAGGGGGTTAGCGAAACACCTTCACGGAAAGAGGTTGCGCAAGCATATCGACCTAGGGCGCTAAATGAACTAGTAAAAAATATTACCGCGTTAGACCTCCGTTGACGCTTATGGAAAACGTCAGTGGCCAAGGCTGATCCGAGATGATTTCACTTTCCCTAATAAAAGCCTTCGAGTCGTCGACTCCTGGAAATGCTCGATTAGAGGTTGATGAGTGGAACAATAGAAACGAATGAATTCTGTACAACAGAGGAGCACGTCTTAGGAGGCTCGTTGGGAACGCGCCGTAAGAGGCACTATAAAGACCGTGCATGCTTGTGCGACTGCCTAATATCGGTGTAAACATCGGCAGCCGTGGCAATTTAAGCTGTTGATGTGTCCGCTGATATATTGGAGCAGCGGAAATTCGTAGAAATTGCGTCGGTTCCAATATACGGTCGTTTGTGTTCAATTAACAGGAAAGCCTTTCTTTCCAAGGATCATACAATTGCTAGCTAGATAAACGATGAGCAGCTAGGCAGCGGTCAGTACGTGTGTGACATAAAACACACATTTCTAGCACAAGGTTTTCTTGGTACTCTAAAATCGTCCACATCTGTGTCCATGGGAGTGATAAGCTGTCCGTGGAAGCAAAAATACATTGAAACAGAGCAAACGTAAGACGAACCTGTAAGTTCATACTGCAAATTCGGCTATGCTGGCAGATTTCAAACCGCAATCACTTCGGCCAACTCGAGCCTCAGAGCTGGTGCTAGAGAATTATCCGCATCCGTTTACTTAGATCGGTAGGGCAATCTATAGGTAAGGGAGACCACGGCTGGCCGTACAGGGTTGAAGCGTATGTAAACCGCAGCGCTTTTCTGTACACGTTTCTCTCACTATGTCCTTCCCGATCAGGCATCACTTGACGGTTCTGTCCTTCGGCTACTAACAGCTTTGTGCCACCATAGACATGTATACTCACTAGAACCCCATGTACTGCTTGTTGACGCTCGTAGCGTCAATGGTTTCCGGCTAAGTTTCTATGTCAGCTTCCGGTATTCGGGATTTTGCGGGCGGCCCCTTTTTGCTGGAGCGTTTGACGGCCTTCGAAGGGCTTCACCGAACTATGTTGAAAAGATATTGAGGCCTTGCGCCCCTTGACCCAAAGTCAAGTGGTTCAACCTGCATGGCAAAAAGACAGTGAGGTTCGTATCCTAACGGCAATATGCGTATCTAATTTATTCATTTATTCATCTCATTCGCACACTTCTACTCAGAATACATTATTAACAGATTTCTGGCGGTGCTGCTATATTTTGACTTCTTAGCAGTAAACCTGTGTGTCTTACGGATCACCTGCGTGATTTTATGCAATCTCGTCGTTCTCTTTTTACCGTTCGCTAATACTATTACTACTAATATTGTGTTTGTACATATTTTACTCAGGCAAGCAGTGCCATGCGCACTTTGAGTACGCTTATAAGCAAATGAAATCTTGCAGACGACCGCAACAGAATGGCTGCGCGATACGTCGTTATTCGTTCTCTGATGCCTTGGCGGGCGAAGAGGGGCCTGCGGGGGTTGGACGCAGTAGATACAGAGCAAAGTTTGCGGCTCGACGGCAGTTGCCGAGCCCTGCGGTCGGTTCTCTCGATTGCGGTCAACTCCGGCAGTGAACGTCGAGATCAAGACGGGTGCGATTGGCACGCTACGAGTGCAAAGCCCGGGATTTCCACTCAAGAGTGCAGCCCTAAGGCGGGGAATGGGATAAGATCCCATGAAGAGAGGGAAGGGGTCACGACGGACTCCAAAGAACCCTATGAAACGCGCCACAGAGCGCCATATGTAGAGGTTGAGCTGCCTCGCCGAACAGTCGTCAGCCTCAGAATCTCTTAGTCGACCGATCTCAGTTGACTGAAGGGTCCTTCTTTCGGCACAGATGGATAGAAAAGGTTTTCCATCCGCTCTCGTGTCAAGCAAAACTGAATTTTTTGGGGATTCTCTATGTTTTAGGGTCGACACTGCTCCTTTGCAATGTTGCGGACAACATACGTACGCACACATGTAAACAGACAAACACACACACACACACACAGTTACGTAAGCGTATGTGCCAACGGTAGGATCTAAATCTGCAATCGACTGATCGTTGCAGCACGGCCGGCATCACTAGCTTGACAAACCGCGTCAATCACTGTTGCAACACTCTTGTTGGCCTAGTGGCCTTCGAATGCTTCTTGTAGGATGGCCTGTTCGGCAGCGAACTGACAAGGGACTACTTACAGGGTAGTACAACATTTGACTGTCTCAGTTCCAACCAATGACTACTTTTTCTTCTTCTAATCGATTGAGCTTTGCCAATAGGACACTCACTGTCTTGAGTCGTACTTGTCGATAAGTGTCCCTTCGAGTGGAACGTGGCCTTCGCAAAGAAGACGGAGGGGGCAAGCCGATTGGCTCGGCCTGTAAAAAGCCCCATTGGTGATTGTCGAGGCCGCAAAAGCGAATTCGTGGATGTCTGGCGGTCAAAGAAAGTCTCCGCAGGGTGATGGAGTGAAATCACCGGACATCTATTTACAGGAAGGAATAAGGCAACAAACACTACGCACGTCCCGTGCACGAGTAGAAAGGCGCAGGATAGATTATGTAAGGAGGATGCCTGAATACGATGACCGAATGAAATTTACACTTAATTGAAAAGGTTTCATTAGAAATCAGGCATCAGGAATTTTGCCCGTATGTGTCATCTATGTGATGGTGGAGTTTAGCACACATTCTGTGATAATACTTGAGTTTACTATGTTGACCGATCTGACATGGTGAAATATCGCATTGTGTTGTGTACATCTAATCGAGGGCATTATAACTTCCACATATATTTCTGGTTCTCCATGTCTATCCAATCTAGCGTCACTCGTCAATGAGGCGCAACTATTTAATCAATAGCAAATTTTCAGTGCTCCGAAGATTCTTAGTTGGTGAGGTGCTTCAAAGCCGCCGATTGTGGTGCTCTGCTGCATTATTGACTACCCTGGGATTTAGTTGGCGAGGCTTTTCACCCCTTGACGTGGAACTAAAAGTGGACCTACCAACGTGAATAAACGGCTCTAATAAGTGAAAAGGGGGCGCGTAAAACCGGGCTGTACATGAGCGTTTCGCCGTCGCAAAAGGAAAAGTGAATAAAAAAAAAGGGAAAAAAACAAGCGAAAAGGACTGTTGCCGTCCCACAGGGCTATCTATCGGCCCGAAGTGTGCAAGAAGCCGCTAATGGGTAACAATGGCCACCCGGCAAGTCCATTAGGACGTTGAAGAAACTATCCCGTTTGCGCTAATGTCCAGAGTTCCCGGAGTGGACTGTCTTAACAGGAGTCTCGAGGGCGATGTCCCTCATCGCGGTTGGTCTGATGGCTTCACACCGTAAGCTCTGATAAGATGCGTCCCGCTTATCTCATGGCCGTCCTCTAAGTCACCTTTTACGCGTAATGGGCCTTAAGGTTTATACTCTATCTCCGCTCCTGCTGCTGCGTTAAAACCCGTGGCATCGTCACGTGCGTTGCGGAGCATAAAACGAAGGGGGCCTCTTCGCATTAGTGTGAACAAGACCGCTACACAAATGCGCGGCTTCGGCGTAACACATTCTCTACGCCTCCATAGGACGGTCGTTAGGGCGACGAAGGACCCGCAGACAACCAATAACGTGGACTCGAAGACAGTTAGCCAAGCGAATGCGTTGGACTAGCAACACTATACAGCTATGGAAGCTCCTAAATGGAAACTCCGAGCTGGCGAGCGCCTGTGGCGGGCAGGTGTGACGAGCGCTCGAACTTACGATAACAATAGCCCCGAGCCCTGTCCGTTGCTTTCCCATACATGTATGTACGTTTACGGTAAACGTGTAGCCGGTAAAAATGATCAAGTTTGTTAGGCCGAACCCGCTGCGCTCGTTTCGTGTGGAACTTTATACGAAACGTGCTCTATTGTCTGAAATGTTCTTATTCCTCGGAACGGTCAAGGATTTATCGCGCCATCTTCACACTAACACAAGACAACGGTCAGTCCAATAGCCATCATCAGCAAGGCGCAAATATATTTGATTATTGTGTATCGTACATTTGGCGCAGTCCGTTTTCTTTGACGACAGTACCGTTCTGAGTTAGATTCTTTACTAACAATATTGATACCATATTTGAGTTTTCGATCCCTTTTCGAGACTTGCCAGAGCTAAGTACAGTGACACCTGTAATATTGTTGCTTCGAGGCGCAGTAATGATCGTAGGAGAATTAGTGCGTACTTCGTTGCGCGGAAAACCTCGCAGAACAAGCCAAGCCTGTTAAATCTTATAACCCTGGAAAAGTCCCGATCTGGTAACGACGCGTAACTAGATCGAGACTTTTCCCAGAATAGCCGCATATGTCTTATTTAACGGATACGTCATTCGCCCTGGTGTGACTCAGTTCCTGTGAAACAAAAGTCAAGTCATATTTTACCAAGGTGTCTTGGCAAATTTGTTAACTGAAATAGATATCTTCACATTTTTATCTGTTTTTTTAGAACTAAAACCAATGACGTTTGACACTAAATTAGATTACGCCGGTTTTGGAACAGAAGAAAACAAACGATTCTGACAACAAGAATATAAGGTGTGGCTGGGGGCCTGTAAGTCACCGTCTATATAGTTACGTGATTTATTTATTACTATCTCATTCGTGATATTGGAGGACCATCAACAAATGTAAAAACGTTTGGATTTATCAACATTGTTTCAGACCAAATAGCTATTGTCATAGTCGAACGGTTATGCTTAAGACAAACCTGAAGATAATATTCTTCAAGTACGAATCGTTACACAATGCAATAAAACCTTCTTATAGAATAAAAAACACCCCATCCAAAAAAATGTCGTTTTGTCGTCATTTACGAAATCATTCAACTGAGTTGAAAACAGTCAAACAAATCGCATAGGAGTTTGTTAACAGATACAATTTCATACACCGCTTTTTATTCGATTCGGCCATTTGTGGTAAACGCACGATTCCTCGAACTGTCGGCTGATCGGGTTGATCACCTGGTCGGAAGTCGTTTTCTCGTACAGTTCACATGTTATTAGAGTCCATGTATTGTAAGGTACATAAAAAAGTTATAGACCGTGCACACGCACTTTGCACTTTTATAGGTTATATCCGAGAAGCTGCCACCAACCTATTCCATTTTGCTTTGGCTTCCGATATGCAGGACACTAAACATTGCCATCAAGTTCCGGTCAGACTGCACTGTTGCCACCTTTAAAACATCTGTTTTCCAGGGAACCAAGTAACACCTCTATCAAAGGTAGTCAACAAAGGTAGTGGTCGTTGACCTCTTGCCACAAATGGACGTTCAACACTAACTGTAGGTAGTTTGCTAGGTTATGGTCGGTCTAGAGGTATGATAGCTCGCCGGCTAGCTCGCCTACAGCGTTTGACCCCTAAACGTGGTTTATAGTTCCTTGAATGCAGTGCTAACAACGTCTTTTATCATGAAGTCCCTCAACGTATTCCGGTTGATGATGCACCCAACAAATGACGATGGCGTTTCAGAAAGATCCGCTTGATGGTGTCTCGTTAAGAAAATAAATCGGGCATGGCCGCATGAGAATGCGTACACAATAACGTCAAGGCGTTTCGTCCAGGAGAGCTCAGTCCTGAGGGCGACTTCGCGGAGAACTGCTAGGAGATCCATCCTCACTGTACAGGCCTTTTTCTGGCTGATTGCGGTCGGTCTCCTGGCAATCCTTGCCTGAAAACCAGCTGTCATCACCGTACCCCCTTCGGGGTAGTTTGTCAATCTCCTTTCAAAGATACCCTTCCCCCGCACCCGCCTTCCTCTTCTTCGTCTCCTAACTACGAAAGCCCGAAGTGTCTGAAGACGTATGAGCGTCTGACGTACTACGAGGCGGAAAAATCTCTTGATTCTTTACTGTACGGCGTCGCCACGTCCTGGTGCCTGGCTTAGTTCGTATATGACGGCAAGCAATATCCTTTGGTATCTAGCAATATATCAGTGGAAGGATCGTATCCTCCCTTTCCAGCAATGGCCTTTGTGCAGGGACTCGTCCGGTAGCATTCCACGCGCTCTGCGGGCGTCCTGGCTACACCGTCGAGATCAAGGCGCGTCGTAAACAACTGAGTACACTCGGTCGGTTGCTTCGGTTAGGCCGGGAACAGAGGTTCAATAAGGCTGGTGCGCCAGAAAACTCATGTACAAACACCATTGACGAAAAAGAAAAGCCAGCATTGTCCAGACAAAAGCAGTTTCAACACGTAAAACATCGTCAGACTTTGAGGCGGCTGAAAATAAGGAATGCCGGGTCCCGTACAGGGGATAAAGCTGCGGCCAATACCTATACGGCCAGTATGTTCTACATAGTCCAAAACCAAAGTTATTGTTCCGTGCTGACCTAGTAATCTTGTAGGGAATCTGACCGCGTCTTGATCCGACGGAATGCCGCATCGCTTTGTCCAATAACTACGCGTCGTGACGTCATAGAAGTTGCAAGTACGTACGAGCTTGGACTGGAGATGAGTTAATACATTACAGAGGTAGGAAGTGTCGGAAGCGAATTGTACACGAGTGCCTTGCTCCCTATACTGCCACGAAGAGATCGCGTGTCTCCGTGTCGATGACTAAATACGATTCCATCAGAAAAGGTTCATTTGGGGAATGCAGTCGCAGTAGTTGCAAAGAACTTCTTTAAATTCTAGTTGATTCTTCCTCTGGAAAAATTATTGAAAATGTTGTAATCAATGCTGTAGGCAATGTAAATCTCACATACGCGGACGTGGTTTTTCGGATCGTTTCTGAGCGCAAGGTAACTGAAAAGACGCCTTTGCGGCGCGAACGCTTCACAGGTGACCCAACGATGCTCAGGTTAGGCAAAACTAAATATAAACCTTAATTATAGACCCGCTGAAAATCGCCGCGTGAATCCTTTGCTCGACAACCTACTCAGAACCTGTTGCACCCTCGATAACACGTGTGCCGTTGGCAAACGCATTTCCTTTGCAAATTCGATAACAGTACTTCATATTCGTTGTGGAATCCTCGTCATAACATCTGATATGTGCGAGACCATTGCAGCGGCCGTGGCCTTCCATCGTTCTCTATCTGGTCATGTTGGTGTCGCAGGCAACGAACGCAATGTGGGAAACGCCGCGTTTTTCATATCATCTATTCGTATCTTTACAGATCACTCCTACTTCCTCCAACGCCTGTTAGACTAGCGAGAGATCCTCGCCGAGTAGTAATCTTTTCCATATGTGCCTTGAAGAATCAAAGGCGTCAGAAGGACGCACGTACGAGAACGTTTCTACCCTAATAAAGGGATGTTTTTCGATTCATCCGATTGCAGGTCTTGGCGCAGTGACACGCCATGCTGACACTAACCTGAGCTAGGGCCATAACATACTATAGCCATGCCATTGGTGGATTGGCATCTAACCCTCCTTGAAAGGCGATGTCTTCTTTGCATCGGTCTAAATGCATAAGCGGAGTCTCTTTTCGCTTTCGATCGCTTCTTCTGTTAGCTCATTATGTAAGCTGTACTGCACAACGTCCAGTGAAGAAGGATAGATTATTCATGTGTTTACCTACTAATCGGTAGTTTAGGTGGCCGAGGACGTTCGGCAGGTGCCACACGAATAACAAGCGAGTGAATAAGATAAAATGGTTGCCGGATAGGTAGCTAGAGGCGCGTGAAGTTCTAGTGAAACTACATGGCTACGATCTCCCTCAGGCAACGTCTCATAATCACGACGGGCAGACGGCTAAAGATAGATAGTACTTCAAAGTACGTGATGCTTTGCAAGTTGCTGCAAGATGGCGGAGCAGCCTGCGATAACGGGCGTTCGTACTGTAGCATGCGTTCGATAAGATATGGAGAGCAACACCGAAAAGCGCCGCTAGTGTAGAAAACGAGAAAAGCACCCAAAGGGATGAACTTAGTTTCAGGTAGCAACATTGGAAATGTGCTTGAATAGAGGAATAAGAGATAGACATAAAAAAAACGACATGGGGTATATATATATATATATATATATATACCCCATGTCGTATAAGAGGTATATATATATATATATACCTCTTACTTACGGTTAACCTTTGCAGTACATTCTTGATTCCGAGGGGCGGCGTTGAGCCAGTGCCAAGTGGTCGCATCCTCTCATTGCACCTTCGCGCGAGCCCGCCTTCATTATTAGCGCGCGCAGCTGTTCTCAGCCTTCTACGTGACGCTTCCATAACACCCTCATCGACATCCAGGCCATGGCCAGCCTCCGCTGGCCATTGGGGGGCCCCGGCCAATGTTTCCTGCATGCAAGCGCACTGTGAGTTTGTCTAAACATATTTTCTGGCAATGAATTTATAGTGAATTTTTCACATAGAATTTATACTTGAATATAGTGATTTATAGTAAATTCACAATTAATTTTTTTACTCTGTAATAGTGACCGAACAAATCTCTCCTCTCCCTTCTCCCCTTTTGAGCCGCGACATTTGCTAAACGTCAAAACGACTGAAAGAATGTTTGGACTTGTTTTGATGGCGCCACCTTGAACCGTCCTGAAACGCGTTACCTAGCCTTTGCACGTTTAACACAAGCTTTTGTCAGTTGAGCATAAAATGCATGGCTATGACCAGATGGACATAAAGTAGTACGATGCGTAAGTATGGCCAGGCGCAATGGGAAGAAAAATGACTAGAATTCTTTATGTCTAATGATGCATCGAGGTGTAGCATACAAGTTATTTATTGAACAATTGTTCGAATTGGAAACAAATCAATTTAACGTGATAAACCTCAACAGATCTTTCACCGCTATTATTATGCACATATCATGTCATGCACTATGAGCTACTGTTCGCACTGGTACGATCCAGTTTGGAGCAAATCAAGGTACGCTCGCCGGGGGTCTACCAGACATACCTTAGTGTTTTTTTTTAGTAATCATAACACCGCGCCAACAGAACTTGAACAGATGTCGTGGGGACTAATGGGCGATTCAGATGTTCCCGTTAAAACTATTACATGTCTGTGCTGTTAGAACTACCCAGTGATCGTTACATTCCACATCAAACTGTCTCGTTTTAGCGGTGCACTGGTTTGTACGGTATTCTTGGTAATTTCTTTGACAGAAATGCTTCTATAGAACTGGCAGTTAAAATAAATTCATAGTCCTAAAGGAAAATTCATAAATTCACAGTGGCATGCCATAGACCTTTACATTAATCATAGGTCATGCAACACATGATACTCAGACTCAGATATTTTTGTCAATCATGAATGCGCTGAATTCTACTATTCCAATATGAAAGTGATAAATGCTCAAATGGGTGAAATTCACCGGTGAGAGCCTGAGGTATCGCTATCGATTATCGGTCCAAAACACGTACGCCATTATTATCATATTCAAATGAAATCATAGTTCGCAGTCCTTTTCGTCAGTCATGCAGGTCGTGCTAAGTGCTTCCATTGGCGGTGGTTATTTGTTATACGTACCATTTAGTGTAGTTCACAGAGTACAAAACAATGTGTGCGGCATTCCCTGAGAGATTAAGCTTATTATGCGTGACCACCTTCAACCCACTGCCGAATAATATGCAGGCGCCTTCTATTACTAGGGCGCGTTTCTCTACAGACCAGTTATGCAGCTTCTCTTCGGCTCTTCGCGGAGTCAAGCGTTACCATCAACTCCTCTTTAATAAAAAAGGTGCAGATTTGGCCACCCTAAGAAACAATGTCCCCTGCAACGGGAAAGGAGCTGGGGGCGCGATGGTTGACCCACTAGTATAAAGCAAGTAAAATAGCAATTAGAATTAGGAAATTAGCGTAGAGGTTCATTCGGGTGTATGTCTCGTATCTGCTAGTTGCACTACATATGGGGAGGAACGTGAAGCTTCTTGCCAGATATTAAGAAGCACAGCTATATTCAACTAATGATATCGAATCTACGTTGTTCTGTCGTGGGGACGTGCACCGTCCCATAGATTCGACTCATAGTCGCGTGGAATGTCTGCTGCGTTGCGATGTCGGCCAGCTATTGCCACTAGGACCGCCCTTCGGCCCGGCCACTGTTCCTGCGTCCGGCCAACACAAGTCTTCCGTCTTACCCCGACTTCGCGCTCGTCGGGACTCGTGGCCGGCGCGTATCTGGGGCTTCCGCATCGAGTTGGAACGCAGTGAGGTCTACAAATCTTTTCGGCCATCAGTGGAATCGCGACTACATTCCAGCTCGTCCAAGAGTCGGACTCGGTAAGCGTAGACTGCCTAAGCTATTCTCAATCCGAGAGACGTTGGAATGGCCTTATAAAATGAACGAGCCATTTAGCAGGGTCGGCATCCGTGTGTGCGCGTGCATGTGTGCGCCTGCTCAGCTACAATACTTCTGTAATAATTCAGCTTAATTATTTTCATGGAGAGTGGAAAATACATTTTTAGCAAAAAAAATGTAAAGTATGCCACCACTAAATGATGTAGGAAACGCCAACCGACGAAGTCCGAATTGGCACAGATGACGAACTTCATGCAAGACCAGATAAGTACAGACTGTATTCAGAACCGAACAAATGGTGATAAAAAGGAGATCTCTGCAACAAGGCTGAATGAAAATAGCTAAAAATTCTGCTAATGTAGTCTGCTCGTCATAATAGAGCCTAGAATGTTCAGAATATGTATGCCATACGTCCTCTGTGGCATTCAATTCATTGTTAGTACTTACAAGGTGGAACCGGTCCATCGATTACTGGATTTTCAACAGGCGCATTGCAAGGCAGTTATCGAAGTTCTAGATCATTCAGGACGATCTATTTTTATATATTTTTTAAAGCTGACCATCAGCCAACATTTACGTCCACGGTAGCAACTTTCGCATTACTTCGTAAGACGGACCACCCATATAAACGTGCACTGGCGGAGATCGAACCCGTGCACCTCCAGTCACAAGGTGCATAGCCACCAAGCCACCGAGTTCGACATCCAGAACGATCTGGTAAAATCCTGCGCGCCCATATTATTGGTTAATGAAATGCAACCTGACATCATAGGTCAGTATATCCCGAAGAAAGGCATCAAGCAGCTTGTACCGAGAGTACAATGTAATTTGGCGAAGGGCGGCTAACAGTTGTCGCTCTAGCTAGCTACCATTGGCTGTTGTATCCGTTAGGCGTCAAGCTCGAACGAACGAGGATCCGGCCGTGCAAGAAGGCCCTACGGCGGTACCTATTGGAACGAAAGCCGCCATTGGAGTCAGCGTTATTTGTGCCGTCTTCTTCGTCATCTGTCTATTCTACTGCATCTACAGAAATAAACAAGGTAAAAACAAGTTGTGATTTTTTCTCCATTTTTCAACGTCTAGAAGTTCTTTTTTTTCGTTCACAATCAAGTGCCATTGTAACATTCAGAATTTGTACTGGCATGGCGTAACGTCAATTTGAGCCAAGAGCCAAAAGAAGGGACTGTGGTGTTTAAGCTGAGAAGTTACAATAGATACATTTCAGAGCGATTTCCGAAATTACGACCAGTCAGTCTGCTAAGGTTTTTTTCTTTAATACGTATACCCTATCCACGTAGAAGATTGCTGCTTGATTCATGCCAGTCTGGCAGCTCCGTGCAACTTCTGCGCTGCCGACTTACCGTATCGGTAAACACTTGTTTTTCTTTAACCGACTGTATCCGGTGAAAGTGTGTACATGAAACAAATCTGCGACTCGTATACTATCAATAACCTCACGCCACGTCAGCTCCAATACTGTGGCGAGCTACTAAATACACTACTACTACTACTACTACTACTACTACTACCTTATCATAATTATTTGTTGGCGTTTCAGCTAAACTTGACGATCTCATAATCAAAGCAAGTCGTCCATCACTGGCCACCCTTTCGGAGAAGGACGTCAACGGCCGGCTATCCATATCGTCAGGTGAGAAGAGTTGACACAATTATCGCAAAGGAAGATACAACAGTGTACATGGGAAGTCAACACATCTTCCATCAACATCACTTGCGGGCTAGATAGTCGCTAAGCTTCTCACGGCTCTCGCTGTGGGCTCTATATTGGTGTCCATCTAGAACTTGGGAGTTTCTATCGTGTGCTGTTGGGCTGCACTAATTTCATCAGACCGAGGATTATGCACATACAAGGCCATTAAGGACAAACAAAAGCATTATGACTGGGTACCGTATCGACCAGTTCCCAAAAGTGAGATTGTTTTCTTACCACATCGGTATGCACACATACTGTATAATGTTGACATTTGAATGCCTATGCATGCGTTGGGGGCCGGAACGGTGGCCCTCGACGATGTCGGCAACTTCAGTGATGGTTGATTATTCATTGCGTTGGCACTTGAAACCGCTAATGTGGCACTTCCGCTATCATGGGTACAGTGTACCTATGGTACCACCTATACACCTATGGTAATCTGTCCTTAATCTGTAATCTGTAATAATCTGTAATAGGTCCTTGTATAGCTGAGCTCCTTCGGTATGGGTGTGAGCGTCCGGGATGGCTACGTGATTCGAACTAGAATTTATGACCACCTCGAAACCTAGAATCAGCAATAAATAGGTTTCTTATTGTGTGAAAGTCACCCAAGGGGAGCGAGACTCCAACGTATCTGCTATTCATGTCTTCGCTAGAGGAGTCCGCGGAGTTGGGCGACTTTAGCTTTTCGCCTTATTAGTGTAGTTGAATTCTGTATTTTCACGTTGGTGGCCCACACTTGAAGTTCGAATTATCCTAGGCACAGTGAAAAACGACCTGCAGTTTGCACTGACTTTGCAGTGGTTAGTATTCGGTGAGCGCTATTATGAATGTCACGGGTGGATCTGTGTGACAAAGGCCTTTTAAAAGCTCAGCCGTTCCTTGTTAATACCTGATGCTTTGAAACCTTAATTTGCCTTGAGTCTCTTTGCCTAAAGGACATTGGGATTGGCACGCAATATAAAACATAGCGGATCCATTCAAGTCTAGAAATGTTTACATCCCATTTGCTCGGGGGTGTGGTACGTACTTGTAGCCGGGCGTACGTCGGTGGTATCACCATTTAACAGTCTGAAACACTATGGTAAGCTTCAAGACGTCTAACCATTTCTGCAATTGGAAAATAAATTTCTAACACATTAAAATCAAAGGGAGGAGCTGAAGCTAGATAAACAAGTTCTGTTTAACATTTACCATAACAACGCTTTAACGTGACATACATATTTTCTTGACACCAAAAACCTCTCAACATGAATTTCTTGGCAAAAATAAATGCACATGGATTTGTATCATTTTTCCTATAAAATCGACATTCTCTTATTATCAGCTTCTTATTTTTTGTCTTTGCAAATATCTCTAACGGCTTTGTCACACTAGAATAGTTCATATTTACAATTGTATCAACGAATACGGTTGATTTGTCCTCATTCATCGTCCATTTTACGCTGTTGTCATATTCGGTCAACCGAGAGGTTCGGAGGCGCCGGATGGCGACGCCGTTACGTAACATGCGTTGGCCACGCGACGCCGCAGAGAGTCCGGAAATAGGACGTTAAGGCCTGCTAACTCGTACCCGTAGTTCTGGACTTCCTAGTGACCTCAGACGCGAACGTCCGATAATCAAAATGCCAGAAATAGCAGACTCGGCTGGTGAATAGGGCGTAATCGCGTGATACGGGAGAAGGTCATCCGTTGTAGCCATAGTCTAGACGAGTGCCTAATCCACGGAACAGTTGCACCCACGCGGATTCCTTAAATATATGTCACTGTGCTTTGACGTGGCGACAGCGCCGTTCGGTATTGCTATGATACAGATCTTCCCTTGTCGACACTATCGGTATCGGCAAAGCATTAATGATAATAATAGTACAACTTAAATAGCGCAAGTCGCGCCTCTATTGAAAACCACTTCTGGTAAATGCGTGGTCCGACATGTCAGCCTACCGTAAAGCAGCGTCGAAGCAGAGACGAGCTCTATTTGTGAGCACACCGACGAACGAGCGAATGAAAGCGAGGAAATATTTTCAAGAACGGCATTTGTGTTCATCGATGTGTGTCGCGTAATGTTATTGTGCCGAACTCTTCATCAAGACCAAATTGATGAGCGAACTCGGGTTTTCGAAGGGGAACGGACTCGTAATTCGTAGGACACGTCTGGGACAGTGTAGGACTTCCTCGCTATGCCCCGATTCCTTTCACTAGACACGCGTATGAACCGCCATTTCAATGGCGTGGAACGTCTATCGAACGTCCACGTATAAATGGGCGTTCGTCTATAGATCGACTTCCATGAGAATTTCCACCAAACTAGTGGGAGCGCTCCAGTAGTCGGGAACTGACCGACGCTCGTCCCCCGCGTTCGAGGTTGCGCTCGCGTTCCAGGCGCGCATTTGCCCGGGGTCTGACCCACGAAGTGGTGCAGGCAAAGACTCGATTGAAGACAGTTACGAACAGCGGATCAGCATCGTCTCTCGTCGTCGAGCGTCGCGTATGTGTGTCCCAGTTGCGCCAGGCCGGTGCTGATCAGTGATGACAAACGGGCCAACAATACAAGAGCGACAGACGAATGGTCTGGGTCTATACAGCCGAGTCGACAAATACTCGGCCATCGATTGAAGTTGCGCTTGCCCCCGCCGGCCCAACGCACCGAGTTCACGTTGCTCATTCGGTGACTCGGTGGTAAACGCGATGCTCGGGCCTGCCATTCTCCCATAGCTGGCCCGCTTACCTACTTGCCGGCGGCCACCGACAACGGCCAGCTGCGTGGTGGTTGGTGGTAGTGGTCACGGAATCCGCCATTTTACTTTAGCCTCCCGCTTCGACATCCGACCGAACGAAGTTGGTCGGAGGTAGGCGTGTAGGCGCCTTGACAGGGCCGGTGTGCTCCTGCTGTACGTTCACGGACATGTTGGAAGGTCTGACGTCCTGCGAGACGACGTGTTCGCTATTGTTCCCGCTAGCACGACGTGGCTATAGGCTCGCACGTCGTGTTCTATGGGATAGGGGGCTGCGCCCACATGACCAACGAACACTTCTGGCGGTCTAGAACGGCAGGAAACTCCGCCAGCCCTACCGTGCGATCGAGGGTGTCAACGGACGGCGTCCCGGATGGGTGGTCGCGTCCATGTGGTGGACCCGGTCCTGTAGGAAAGCTCATAAGGAGGCTCGAAGAGGTCAGTAAAACTCGATGGAGAGGCACGTGGCAGTAGCGTATTGTTGTCAAATGTTCATTGAGAGAGAGAAAGAGCAGAAGAAAGGGGTATTAGCTGTTGGAGTTGTTGCCGTCGTAGGAAGTGTTGCTAGTGCTGTGGTCGGCATGGTTGTGGTGTTTTTGTGGGAGTGTTGTAATCAAACGAAAGCCCTGCCATCTGTCATGCGGACTATTATGGGTCTGCTGATCGAATGAGAGGTGCGGACTGGGGGTGATGCCGCTGTGAAGTGGGTCGAGACGGCCAGACGGGAGAAAGTGCTTGCTTCATGTGTCTGTGTGATTTTTATGGGAGATGCGAGGCATTGGCTGGCGACTCATTGCTTTAGTTGTTGGCTGGAAACTTGTGGCGTTTTTCCACACGTCAACGCGCTATTCGACGCTGGTCGAGGCTTTGCGGATCTAGCGTGTATCGCATCACTACGCAGTGCAATCGTATTTATGTTGGGGGTTCGGAAAGCCTGAGCAACGCATGAGAGACTTATATGTATAAAAACTCGGTGTTCCTCGCATGTTGCAGCCATGGTTCATGGTTCGCTGAAGCTGCGATCGTTGCAGGCGGTCTGTGCTGAATCTGTGTCCACCAGCATCTGTCTGCGTACAACCGGTTGGTTTGTGGTAGTGAAAGAATCCACACAGGGTTTGCGCTTGCCACTCGCGATATTTTTAACGATCAACCCGATCTTTGATGTAATTTTCCAAATTCTCTTCCTTTTTCTCTCTTGGCCGCTGGGCGGTAACGTGTCTCGTTAATGGGCGCAGGAACAACGACGGTCGTTTCCCTAAACGCATACGGTTACCCTATCATAATCAGGAGGTGTGAGCTTGTCAGAACGAACGCTTAATTATGCAGAGGGTTTACGCCTTGGCAGCATTAGAGTGCTCTAATGTGGCTGCCAATCGCTAGACTTCGCCTTTCATCCTATATTGATTGACCCTGAAGGGTGAATGGGGGCGCGAGACGAGAAGCACTAAAATTTAATTCAATATTTTGCTCCACCGAGTATTTTGTAGATCACTCGTAGTTCTACCTACCTATTAGTGACTCAGCACTGCTTCCCTCTCATTCGGTTATCCGTGTGCGCATACAATGTACCACAGGGCGTCTGATAGCGTCGTGAATGTGTCCCCTGAAGGTCTCTGATCGGCTGCAACCGAAGACACGGGCGAGTAGCTCAGTCAGTTAAATTCTGGACGTTTGACGTGATATGGGCATGGGTCAATTCCAAATAAACAACTCAGCCATATTTATTTGTCTCTACTGTTGATGTATTTTGTTAGGCCGTAACAAAGCATGCGTCTTTTCAAGCACTCTGCGGATATATTGTGGCGATACACATAGACTCAGACAGATGGAAAGCCTGATACATTCCACTGACACAGCGGGGTCTGATTAATCTACTCCACATGTGGGGCTAGCTGACTTGTGCATTATTTCCGCATATCGTTTCGCATAATAAAGTTGAAGGACAGCGACTCCGAGCGTTCGCCTGCGGCGTACGTCAGCAATTACGGTTTCGAACTGCCCGCTGGGCTTCGACAAATGGGCAGTAATGCATTATTCACTACACCGTTATAATAATTTCCTCAAGCGGTCGCTGCGGTCTCTGGTGGTTACATCCTCTCACGCCAGATTAGCGCAAAATGGTCGTCCGGAAACTATTTCACTTTAGGCGACTTCATCGATGAGCTTCAAGCGTTTAACGGATGTATAGCCTGAATACGGAATTCTACGTAGCGAGTTCGAACGATGGCTTATGGGCAGCGCTGACTATAAGCACAACTTCGTCGAACAGTTGAGTGCGTATGCGATATCTAATGACCCTACAGCAGCGGCTAGTAGGCTCATTAAATAGAAGAATGGGCAGTCAGACTATTAGTCCGCAGGGAAATATAAATGACTCGCCATTCTCCGTTTACTTGTCGATATCAGTAGAACATAGCAGCTGGGAGCCAAATGAAGGACTTGTTCAATTCCCTTAAAGTAGAACCAGGGGTCAGCGTGTGACTTTGGCTCTACCAGATGCGCGAAAGTTCGCAATTCTATTGAGGCTTCTATTTCCAGCAGCAGTTTCTCATTTTGTAGACGAGTTCTCGCGTCAGGTTTTCCTGCCAATAAAACAATTTGTTAAACGTCTTTCTCATTCACTTCATTTGACTGCATCAGCATTTTAAGAGGCCTCGCATGCTCCTAAATTTAATATAGCATCTCCTTATTGAGTTCAACGCTTGATTCGGTTCGTTTAATTTCGTTTTAATAGCAACGCCTGACACATATACCCGTATGCACAGAGTCGGGTGTTAGCGTTTATCCCAGCACGTCTTTTCCTTATAGCAACGGAAATCAAAAGACCCTTCTTAGGCCCTTCAAATAGCGTGTTAACCCCGCGCCCCCAATGTTAAGCTAGTTACAATACTAAAGATAAATTTTTGTGGATTTGGCTGCTTCCATATTCCAGCTAGCTGGTTGTGTCACGGTTCGCAGGGTGGTTAGCAGTTTGGGTACTGAAATTTAACGATTACGTAGGTCAACTCAAGGGGAGGATACATCGTTCAGCGTGAAGTCGTTTATTTTATCAGCTTTTCGAAACACTGCTTATCTGACAAATACGTGTTAACGCACTTGAAACTAACGCGCGTTTTTGACCCAGCTAGCGTTGATTATGACGCGTTACGTTGTATCCGTTTTCGCGACGTGTTTACGTTCCGTCGATGGTGCATTCACACGTCAATCGCGCACTTCACGTCGATCCATCCACTGGCCCTTCCTGCTTCCATAGCCATCACATGTGTCACTTGTTGAATCCACTTGAAGGCACCGTGACGTTGTAGGGTTATCCAGCAACTTTCATATGACCTCTCCGGCCCTTCATTCCCATAAGCCAAACGGCGTTGCTTCTGAAAAGTACAGCAGTGGATCTCACGTCTGCACTTTGCAGCTGCCACTCCGCGCGTTTTTGACGCCCGGCTCTTGCGCATGTCCAGGCTACTCTGACCTTCGTCACCGCCAGCTCCTCCTTGCTGCCGGAGTCCTGGCTAGGGCTCTAGAATGGCAGGAATACCCCCTGGAATGTGCGCCCCTATCCGTCTCGTATGCAGATTGAAATCGTTCTTCTTAGCCGCAGCTGGTTCCACCTTCTTTCCCACCATGAAAGTGGTTTGAACACCGGAGGAGTCGTGGACGCAAGTCGCCCCTGGATGGACGCCAGACGCCATGGCAGTAAAAGACTGAACGCTGTAGAATTCCGGACTATCCAAGCGCCATCCAAGCGCATCATCCTACTTTCCTACCGCCCCCATACACATAAAGACGAACTGCTTCATTTTTATTCATCCTTTTGTGCCCCGAAGTTTCCTATCTGCATGACCATTCGTGTAGGTTTACTCCCTTGATAGAATCGGACAACAGTAACCGCCCATGCGTATACTGACTGAAACAGGCATCTCAGCGCGCACACATGTGCTCTGACCGTATGGCATTGCGATAAAGTTGAGGCCAGGAGGTCCTTTCATATAGGAAAAGAGCTGTTTCCTTGTCGCTCTGTGGGAGGACACGCAATTGATTCGTCTTTTCAGCACACCTCGTTATTCTCAGCTATATGGGTGCGAGGTCTAACGTGTGAAATATTGCACTCACTTACCTAACAGTGCCGATATACACGTCAGCGTCTCCCATTTATTTTCTCAATTTTTTTCATTATATAGCTGACGTGGTTTTTGTATGCCAGACACAAATTCGCTAACCCTTTGCGCTATGATTGAGTTTACTCGAACGCCTATTTCTTGTCAATAATGAACAGCTCTCTGTTCAATGGAGTTGCCACGGAGACAGACAACATGGGCTTATCAGCAAGCCAATCGGTTTGGCCAGAACTTTTTTAGTGCCTAGCAGGCTCTCTAATGGCCCCAACTACTACTCGTATGAGGTCGATTTCGAGATATAGCACACAGTAGACATACCAAAAGGCAACCAATCGCATTTCATTGTAGTGACAAGAGTTTCAAGCCGCTCAGGTTGGAATCGTTGCTGATATCGGGACCGTCTACTGGGAGCCACTTCATCTTTCGCTGTAAGAGTCAATGCGTCATTTCTTGCCAAGTTCAAGTCTTCGAAGCGATTGCCGACGAAGGCCTCTTCAGGGCGGCCAGCGTAGAAGAACATGGGAATTGAACGATATGAGATAGACACCAGACAGCGTGAAAGACGCAGAAAAACGAACGCTGATTCGACAGCCATAAATTATCTGTATAGTTCGACATTGGACGAAAATAGGATCAATCGTTACACTGTCTATTCGAAACTGGAAGGTCAATTCAGAAGAAATTTAATGGCACTCCATAACCGCCTAATTACCTGCTGTCCACATGGTCCGTTTGGTGCTTTTTCTACACCACTTCCAGTCCGATATCCTCTACAGAAGGCACACACAGCACCGACATACGGTTGCACTATAAGCTCATGTTATGGTCCATGGTTATTAATAATGGGGCAAAAAACGAAAGAATTAAAATGAAATAATTTGTAGGTCTACTTGGTACAAATGTATCCCCGTTAATTATCACCTAATCTTCGAGCGGTTATTGATTCCATCTTAGGAGTTCGACTCATACCAAGAATCAATACCGCGAGTTTTGCTGTTCAAGATGATTCCGTATAGGACGACGCCAATGGCATTTTCGATGGCATCGTCTATGTAAAATTCTATGATGTAATTTAATGCATTGTTAATTGATTGGTAACCTGAATGTAACCGTTCCTCATTCTTCCGTTTGTGGAATACATTTTAGGATACACATCACCTTCTACATACAATGCTGCCGATAGCAAAGCGGCGATCCGGCCGAGAAAAAATCCTTAAACCGTTTATATACAGTTCCAAAACTACGGTATCGTCCGTTATGCGCTAACTGCACTTTTGCCTGGCTTCGTTGCATAATATCATTTTCAAAACAAACCAACTATTAAATCGTGTATGTCAACAGACCACACCCAACTCCTCTAGCTTCCGTAGAGCCCCCTTTCCTGATATCCGAGGTCGAATAGGAGAACATCAGCATCGATTAATGTGAGCTACGTAGGTACGTTATCCATTGGGGTCATCCACCTGCTTGAACACCGATGGCGAATGAGTCGATATCGAAGTGGGGATTCCTCTATCTCTAATCCCGCAGTTCGGTTCGGACACGCTCAGCCCGAACGAAGCTCTCCCGCTGAGTTTGACCGAAATTAGCATTGCTCTCGTTACGCATTCACAATTCTTCTTAGA
>MNPL01014902.1:5783-16080 GCA_002081605.1 Tropilaelaps mercedesae | reverse complement strand
TATATATATATATATATATATATATATATATTCTTCTTGAATAAATTGCGTTTCGAGAGTTAGCTTAAACAGATGAAGCCAATAAATAGAACGAATCATGGATAGATCGAGATGCTTCTCTCAGAAATTTAGGGGCAGATATTCAGATAGAATTGTCAATTCCTGTTAACCAATTCGTTTTTGATGCAAATTTTCACCGCTACAAGAAAACTGTACGGATTGCGCTTGTTCTTGAGAAACAATAACCATTTTGTGTTGCCCATTTTCCTTCGTTGCTGACTCTTTGAATTCTGCTACTAATGCCTTATCTGCAGCATCACGTAAAATGTTGAGTAAGATCAATGTATTTCAAACTTGATATAGTTGTTCTTCTGGAGTCGATTGTCTGTGCACAGTCTGCTCAAAGAACTTTCCAGTTAACGAGACCGCAGATGTTGTTACGTGAAGAGCTTTAGATGAATTATAGCTCCTTAAAAAATTCCAATTCAGGTGTTTTTTAAAAACGATCAGTAACCTAGAACTCAATGTCAATCGAAAATTATTACCTAGAACATTTTTCGACATTTGCTTAGCAGTGTCCAGGATTACATTTCAACCTATTCGATTACCCATACGACTACATCATTGGTCACACGGCAAATTGAAGAAAAGCTTTTTAGAACCTCGTTATGTCGTGTTTAGTACAACACTTTTCGGACTTTTATTTTTTATTTAAAATAATCCTGTGTAGGTCCTATGAAAAGCGACGTGCAGTTCTGGCTTAATGATTCCGGGTGGTGCTGCAAAACGGTGTTTTTCTGTTTCAAGTTTAAACTGGAACTTTTTGGCAGACAGTTCAATTGCTTTCGTTTAATCTCATAGTAACTGGGCATATAATCATTAAACACATACATTTAAAACGAAATGACTCCCGTACTAATTGATGTATTTATTTTAGTTTAAACATAAGACATTATCACAATACATCGTATGTCTAACATTTTTGGTTTTTTCACCAACTGCATTGAAACATTCCTCCAGGTTCTCTCAAGTATGAGATACGATCTTAATTCAAATTAGTCATAATTATTAGAAGGAGCATCGAACGAACACATCGTGGAATGACTAGTAACAAATAACAAAATGATTCGCCACAAAGTTACGCAAGACTAGAATATACTCGAGCACGTGACCAGGAAACTTTTCTTAGTTAAGTTGGTGTCAAAGCTAGCCAAAAAACTACCCCATCGGATAACATAGTTCAGATAAGGCTAGCTTAAGTAGACCTTGATTATAAAAACTACGGCAGTTCCTTTTACTCTCTTCCGTTTTCTCCTCTTATCCCATTTTTGTTCCATCGTTGGTTATCGGGCTATGTGATCCAGGTTCGCGAACCACGTTTTTCCGACACTACTATCCAACTCCAAATTTAAGGCCTTATGCCCTTCTTCGTGTTAGTTGGGCTTGTAATCGATAGCCATCGACGTTTAACGCCATCTGGTAAAATGAGTAAATAACCTTCCATTATGGTCCGAAAAATAAAAGATACATTCACGATATATGTGATTGAGTTCCGTATTTCATTTTTTGGTCCTTCCGAATGTCGTGAATCAGATATACTCATATAAATGAGATCTCGCGTAGTTTAGCGTTCCTATATAAAATAGTATATAAATTATATAGATTCGCAGTGATTAAATAAGAGTTTTGATTATAAAGTTATTTGAGTCGCATGTTCTGGACCGACTGTTAGTTACTAGCTACACCTCATTAATCTTGGTTAGTAGACCAAAATGTGAAATATTTTCAAATTGCTTTATGTACGTAGATTATGTGTACTAACAATCGAAGATGTCAGTTTTTCTTATGCCGTTTGATGTGAATTCATGTCGATCTACTTGCTGCATATGAAACGAACTTTTCGGTGTGCCCCTGTTGAGCTTGGCTGTTTTTAGTTTCCTACTATGTCTTATTCATGCCATGTTCAGCCGACTGAGATATTTGGTTTGAGACGACGTCTAGGGATTGCTGTCAAGGAATGAAAATGCTCTCCGGCGTCGGCGGAACCGCCAAGAGACAACTGCCTTAAAAAAGACGCTACGGCCTTAGCGGCTCCCGAATGAAACCAATCTATAAAAAGAAACTTGATACCCAACATGACTTGGCTTCCAACGATGCGAGGCATATCGGCAGGTAGCAAAATCGATAGGAGGACAGCACGAAGCGGAATGTAATTCGGTTATCTTCTTTGAACAACCCACACAATCCAATGCATTACGTCTACGTTAAACTACCACACCTCTCAGTGCGGCTAAGTGAATGAAAGGCTCAACACCGTGTGTTGTCCAGTCGGAGTGCCACAAAAACATCATAAAAAACCACCGCAAGTGGTTTGCGATGTGCTGCATTTCTTTATATGACAGTACCGCCTGATCTCTGTACAAAACAAACGAGCGAAAAGACGATATAACTTATTCGAAGCCTTCCTTTTCATCTGTCGCTACGGGAACGTACGTGACTGCGATAGCAAGTCGGTCAAACGATGTAAATACGCAGGTCTTCCAGGCGCACAGTCAGTTTACCTGTTGCCGTTTACGACATGCAAACTGAGAGACTAGATCAGGGCTAAGATGGAGAGCAATGTGAGCTTTTCTTGGTGTCTTTATGGGGGTGTATATATATAATGTGCTAAACTGTTCTGATGACAAAACTTAATTTTTAATTTCCCTCATTTTCCAAATTTTTACCAAAACTCTAATCGGAATTTCAGTTTCAAGGATCGGACGATTTAAACCAAACTGTTAGGTTTGGGTAAGAAAAGCATAAACGAATTTTAAAGCTAAGACGAACGTCATTTTAAATGAGCATATTTCCAGTGAATTATCCTTTTGAAAATGATTGGCTATTGTACTTTAAATTACATTACTAGCTCATTCACGAAAAATTTCTCCAAGCAATAAATACTTCGGGAATGTAACTTAAGAAAAAACTGTTCGTTCTGGTCGAGGTAAGTTCATACACTTTTTTCTCGAAATTTATCAGTATTTGAATTATTGTAGGTTCTTTCACACACTTTTTTTCTTAAATACAAAATTTCCTGGAAAACAGTATAAGAAACACTCAAATAATTCAAAGCATATTAGATTTAAATAAAAATATGGAAACAAGACGTTTCCCTACAATTCATATGGCAGGAATTTTGCTAATTCTTTTATTTGCAGCACCGCTTATGGCTTACGAAAATATTAGATTAAAAGATTTATTTTGGCTTATATTTAGATCATTTTTGTCTTTCTCTTCCCATATATATATATATATTATACAGATGTATATATATACTCAGCCTGCCATTCGTAAGATGCACCGTAATAATAAAAACAACATGATAAGATGAAAATATGCTTGTTTTATGAATTTAGCATGTCAATTTCATATAAAAGCGAAAGAGTTTATATATCTCTTGTACGATCGAATGAATCCTCGGACGTATTTAGCTAAATATCAATATGTGACAACGAGAACTTAATAATGTGTTCGGTTGCTCAATAATCTAATAATGCATTTCATGAGTTTTTTTGACTTCAGTTAATACAGACGAGCTTAGTAAAGTGACTTTGTCATCCATAAAAAATACAGCGACCTTACAGCGAAAGAAGACATTTTTAAATGATATATAGAATATGATCTGAAGTAGGTTACGCTTTAGTGTTACACATGTATTTAAACAGCTCTTCATGACAACGCAAGAACATCACTGAGCAAGTGCATACAATAATGCTATATCGTACAACGCTTTGTAGCTTTGTTATTCATATACACATGTTATATCGCTATAATATAAAACATTCTCAGATGAATACAATCGTTCGGAAGACAAATCGACATAGGTTAAACACTAGAAACACTAGAAGAGATTTCATCCGATAACCCAAGTTTTAGTTGAATCAACTTCCAATGCTTTTATTTCGCATTTAGAGCAAAAGATTAAAATACAAAAAAAAACTCTAAGAACAAAGATTAAAATGGATTTGGGCCCTGGTCAGGTAAAAGAAACGGATATCTATTAGCCAACAAACGGGAATAAATGATAAAGAAAACCGAGTAACATCCCGCAAAGCAAGGCCTAACTTCAGGCCAAGCTAGATTATGCGGATGAGGCTAACCACTAAACAGTTCTCAAGTGAATGGCTGTGTCAGGACAAGCAACCTTCTTAGGTTCAAACATCATTTATCCTCAATTTCATCAGGAAGATCATTGGGCAAATCTCAGACTTTACTCAAAGTAACAACGATTGTCATTCACTCTTTTTCTTATGCTAAAACTTCGTAAGGCAGAACAATATCTGTGTTCGTCCATGTTGTTTGAACGTGTTCTCACTTCTATATTGCGCTATATGACAGTCGTGACTAAAAATTCGAACGCTTCATTTGTTGACATCGTTCAATCTGTCTTAGACCAGTCACATAACCGCACGATTCCGAATTCATTCCGTTTAACAGAACATCGTAATAGTTTTTCATATATAAAATAGTTGTTAAACAGCTTAAGCTTAAAGGAGACCCGGAAGTCAAATACTAGATTTTTTGTATATACATTTTTTGTTGAACTTTTATTGCTTTTCTAGGGCTGCATATTGAGATAACGACTTAAATCTAGGTGGAGCAATTTTTTAATAATGATAATAAGTTTCAAGAGATCAACTGAGAGCATTCATTCGAGAACATTGGGCATCAATTTCGCAAATATGTAGTAACCGTGTGAATACAGTTTTCGTAAATAATGATTGGAAAGGTATTTTTTGATAATCTCTTGCAGCATTTATCTTCAATGCAATGCCCACATAAAGCTTTTGTTTGAAACATTATCTACGTTATGTGGAGAATACCTGGCCGCACAACTAGCAAGACAACCACTAAAGCTCTTCGATATAATGATTCATTCATATAACGATTCTTTCAGGTCTGAAAATATATTTACCGAGATTAGGTCATGGATTGTTAACATAAGTTAGAGGTCGTCATTCACACTTTCGGAATTTTTCAATCTGAGATCAAAGGAGTGACGGGATCCGCAAAGGAATTACATGGGCTGACGAGGCTTACTCCAAGCCCTCGGGCGTTGTGAACTCAAAGCTGTATCCATTAATCAACAGAAAACCCTATGTATCAGGATCCAGAGAGAATGCCCAACGAAATCTTCTGGAATCATAATATGAGCGACTTAGCTTTGGAGGTCTACGTGGTCTTAATTTCAGGTAAAGTCAGCCGCATAAAATCTTACTTTCCTGAAACGTCGTTCTTCCAGAGTTGAACAGACAGCAAGATAACGACAGCTTTTATTTTCATTTGTACGTAATTAATGAGCATGAATCAGTCCGTGGAAAATTGTGTTCATACTGTTCGGGACTGTATAAATAACAAGTGCTCTATATGAACATGTTTGTAATTGCAATTAAGAGCACTCACTATATTAAACTGAAATCTTTGTGATTGTTAAAGCTTGTTATTACGTTGCGATTACGTTGGCCAAATATGATTTTATTGTCATAGGTAGTACAAATTCGAGTGCCTAATCTTTTTTTCACATATATCACTCCTGTTGCGCCTATTCAACGTAAATTAATCTTGGCAAAAAAAGTTTAACATAACTTTGCAATATTTTAAATTCATTATGAATCTCAATATCTAATTAAATTTAGAAATATAATGTTTAAATATTACTGGCAATAATTCAACATTTATCTGCATTTCCGTAAGTTTAGGAACCATAGAAAAAGTTTACATAAATTATCACCCAAAGACACGGATACGATAATCACTCAATAGAAGGCTTGATTACAAATTCAATGTATCGCCAGATCACAAGTTTTTGACTAAATACCACTCTAGCTTTAACAGCGTCATGAACAACAAATCGAAAACAAAACCCAACGTTTCGTTATATTAATGTAATCAAAACCACATTCAATTTTTATCTGATTGATCAGAATTGCAGGCCTGATCTGAATTTACGTTCGCAGGTCGACTCGTAGTTTCATAACCACTTTTGTCTTGGATTAGAATCAATCGAGATAGCACACTCCACATCGTCTCTTGTATGTAAAGCTGGTTCATCTCAAATCAATTACGTACGCAAACGTTTCCTCCCTTGCCGCATTTCTACTACGCAGGTGCATGCATGCACGTCTCCGATAATAGCCATACGATGTGAGATGGCTTTCATTCTTTCATGTCTGAGTCGTTACAGGTGCCATTACCATAACTTGCTCATTGGCGTTCAAATTTTCCCGCCCTATGCCTCGCCGTTCGGCAGCCATCTTGGACTGTGAGCTTGCAGCATCTCCACTTCGCTGGTGTGTGTGTGTGTGTGTCCATCGCCTCGGCGAAGTGTGGTCGCCGCAATTGTGTCAGCAGGTTTTTGTGTTTCAACAACAAATTAACCAACTACTGATTAGCTAATTGTCCAAAATAGGCCCCGTGCCCTAGTGCACGCTCGCCGATATTCGCCAAGTTTGGCGGTACCACATTTGTGGAGCGTACTGCTGGCGGAACGGTGGGAGGACAGCGTACAGGCCGGGCAACAGTAAACTGGTCGTTATAGCCGTCGAAAACGAAAACGTCAAATACCATCCCTCCAGAACCAGCGCGCAATTATGACGCAGGACCAGTCTGGCCGGAAACGGCTCAACGAGCTTCGGGTTGTTGACCTCCGAAACGAGCTCGAACGCCGCAGTCTTAACACGGCCGGCGTCAAATCAGCCTTGCTCGAGCGGCTGCAGGGCGCGCTGCGTGAGGAAGGACTCGATCCTGAGACGCACGAATTCGAGGTAAGTGTCTGTTAGTGGAGATCGTCGGTTCCGGTGTTTAGCATACGGTTGGATCCGACCCGCTCGAGACTCCTGTTTCCGAAGTGTGCTCGTGGTACGGGCGTCGTTTGTTTGGGGTACACAGGTATGGCCGCCAGTTGCCTGCACGTTCAACGAATATAACAAACGGCCGCGCTCTAAACAGAATCATGGCAGGAACCACTTGTCTAAACATACCTTCGATAGCCTTGGTTCTCCAACAGTAAAGAATGCAGCACAGAGTCCCTCTCCGTTCAGATACTATGCAGGCAGGTATTGGTTGCGTACAATGCCCTTGGTGATTTCGTGTTCCTCGCTGAAGCTCTTGATAAATAAGCCCTTGATCAGTTTTAAGCTTATCTTAATTTTTACTACATAAACTGTTTGACTACCACTTGGTTTAAGGCCTCGTTCGCCGACGGTTTATTGTTTACATTGGTAGCTTCGCTGGTTTTCCAGAAAATATCCCACAGCCAGGCGGTGCTGCCACTTACGAGCGTTTTCTATAGCTGTTAGAGGCGATAAGCATTCACTATTATCGATATATCTTATGAGCTTCCTCTGCCAGACCCCTGCGTCGTTGAATTTGGCGGGACCATACAAGCACAGGTGGGTCAATCTAAAAAGCTAACCGTGTGCGTTGCCCCAGTTATGCTAATATTGTCGAGCTCAGTGGCTTGGCGCATACACGTGCGGCTTTTCACCGGAGAAGACACGTGGGTGCACAGATTCGTCCCCGCCGTTGCACATGTACATTTATGTGGTCCGTCCTACGAAGTGGAAAAGCGATATCGTGGACGTTAAATGTTGGCTGATGGTCAGCCCTAAAAAATGTTAGTTACGCTAACATTAGTTGCTCGTTCATTCTCAGATAGCGTTGACTTGGCGTCTGTATACTTAGTATTTTGCTTATGCAGGTCGAAAATGATCGATATTGGTCGGGCCATTTTGTTTATTCCAGGATTAGGGTCTAAAAGGGATTTTAGTACTGCCAATTTGCTTATTAGCGCTCTTCCTATTCCCAGTTTCGGCTTTTGTCAGGAGGAAAATCGATACCTGACACAATTTTTCTTATTTCCTTCAACTGTTGTTGTTATTTTGGGCAACGAGAACTCCACTTATTAGTTTTTCCGATGTAGACCTTTGATATTTTAGACATGAGAGCGCGATTTGCTATTTACAGCAGTGTTTTCGAAAATTGATTCACCGAAAAACGCATATATAATTCATGGTGATTGAAAAACCTAAACGTGAAGAATCCAAACATTTGAATTGCAATTTCAGGTGTCTCGATTTAAAAGAAGCTTCATATTGGGTTCAGATCAAATAGGTACTCATTCGCGCTTTGCGTGAATTCTGAAGAATTTTACGAACTTCGCGTGCGTCGTTTGCAAGTTTAGCTCAAATCTGAAAAATCAACATGTCGTTGGCCTCACACATTGCCAAGGCTGGCTGAAATGCTGTCTAAATATTTACCAAGTGCCGATATAACGTAAAAAATATCAGAACTGCACTGTTTACTATGTCAATAAGCAGTGGTTGGAATCTGACGACTCCTGTTCTGTTCGCCTGTCTGTCGTCCGATCTGTTCGCGTATGAGCACGATATATATTATGCTGGTATTTTTTTTCTTTAGGACCACCAAATTAACATGACTGCACCGTATTCATGGAGGGAATACACGTAAAAAGGAAGTGTAGAGTGAATGCACCGATTTTTCATAACTCGGTATCTCACGAGCTCACTACCTAACCATAATTACCTTGTATGTTTGGTTTTTGCACACGCTACATGCGATTCTAAAGACAGCTTACTATAAATTAGTAGATGGTAATGAGGTCCATCTGATTGCCAGAACCGGAAAGGTTTAGCTTGTTAATAGTAATTTTACTCCTGTTGACGACGTGTCACTGAAGTTAAATCTACCCTAATAACACATGAGAACTATGTTATTCGAGTAACCTATTGTCCATCTTTATTCGGTATGATCATATTATAATAATCATACACTATATAGCTCGCGTTCTAATCGTCCTGGTTATCATCGTCATTGAGTAAATACAATCAAAGCTTTTGACGCGTATGACAGTCACATAGCTGTGTGCCAAATTCGACAAGTTACCATCCGCACTCCAGTGAATTGCGCATCTAATGTATTTTAATACAAGCCTTAGGTTTTCAATTCCAGGGGGAGAACATGTCTAACCTACCCGTGCCGCCTTCTGAGTAGTAATCCGTCCTAGTTTGTTCACTGCGATGTTGCCATTTCGTTTATCTAATGCGTCTTCAACATCCCTGCTCGCTGGAATGGCATGGTTGGTTGTGTTCTCGGCTGTTGCTGCCTTGCAGGTGAGCTCAGACGCCGCAGCGGCGCCCCTCAAGACCAACAACAAATCAAAAGCTAAGGAGGAGCCGGACAAGCCTGAGGAGATCGACGAGCCTACCGGTGCCGAGTCGCCACATGACGACATCCCATTGGCGAAGGATGAGGCGCTCGGAGGCTCCGTTGGGGGCAACGGAACCGGTGAAGGTTCCGGTGATGACGATGCACAACAGCCCGAGGAGGCGGGGCTTGAGGTCCACGCTGAGGAAAATAATGAATTTGACGACAATGATGACGGCAAGCCTGCCGACGGAGAGGGAGACGTCGACCCCGATGGCGAAGGGGAAGTCGAGGGTGAGGCAGATGAAGCCGAAGCGGATAAAGATGAAGGAGATGAAAAGACGGACGAGGTCGGCCTCAAGGGCAAAAAGGACAAGATCGGAACAGGCGACAAGGACAAAATCGGCAAGGACCGCTCGTTGAAGGGCGACGAGAAGGAGATCGCCGATGACCAGCCTGCCAGCCCGCCTGTCGAGTCGGTTAACGTGTGGATTTCTGCCCTGCCCCACAACACGAAGGCGGCTGAACTAAAGAAGCTGTGTAGTAAGTGCGGCAAGATCAGTTCGGCGAAGATCGTTACGAACGCCAAGTCGCCGAAGAGTGGCTGCTACGGCTACGTGACGATGGCCACGCTCGACGACGCTAAGAAGTGCGTCGCCGAACTGAACGGCAGCGACTACAACGGCCACAAGCTGGCCGTTGAAATGACCGACCTCGATCCGGCGGGCGCTCTGCGCGCGTCCGCCTCGAAGAAGAAGGCCGCGGCTAAGAAGGAGGCCGACCCACAGACGCCCGGCACGAAGAAGAAAATCATCTCACTGACCAAGGACGGCTCGAAGGTCGATAAAAAGAAAGAGGACGGCGACGGCGAGGTGATTAAGGTGGTTCTCGACGATAGCAAGGATGACGCCGACAAATTGGGCAAGAAGAAGATCAGCGCCTTGACAATCAACCGCCAAAGAGAGCGCAGTAGAGACCGGGGCGACGTCCGCAAGCGACTGGGTACGCGCGGCGCGCCGAGTGGCCTGTCCAAGCTCCGAGGGGGTCGTAGCGGGAGGGGCGGACTGCGCGGCCGCGGTGGTCGAGGCGG
>MNPL01014895.1:0-14048 GCA_002081605.1 Tropilaelaps mercedesae | reverse complement strand
CTACCTGCACTCTGTATTACGCGGATGGTGTTGTTTTCAGTCAAAACTACTCATTGGGCTCTTTTCTACGAAATAATAAATTCGTTTCTTTGTAAAAATGGTGTCCACGCCACAAGTCCAATGACGGCTGCTAACCGCGTAAACAATGGCTGATCATCATCATGTACTACCGAGGTTGTTTATTCACGTCTTCGATTTTGTATTGTCAGCAATTGTTGTTCATGCACGCACGACAGGGGAACAGCTACTTTGGGCTTCGATATCGAAAATGCCGAGCTTACGTTAATCAGCAAGGCTCGCTAGTTGGCTGTTTGCTATTACAGGCACCCTTTCAAGCAACGCTTAACATCCCCTGGAGTAACGCAAGCAAATGCGTCACTAAATTATATTTAGTCTGTATATACAGTTTACGTGTATAGTTGAAGGAGTGCATTTTTATTTCGGGGTCGACTATTCCAGAAACGCCCCCCAGAAGCAACCATTAGGCAGGCAGATGCCTCTACACCGAAGGAACTGTCTGGAAACGGCGACACCCTCTTATCCGGTATGCGTGACACACTTTTATGTGTTGTTCGGCGTGTTTTTAGTAACGCTTTTCTGCGCCATGCTGGTACGAAAGGGCCTCGCTTTACAACAGAAGGTAAGATTGTGCTCTCGACGTTATATGAGAGAGCAGAACCGGGGCCGCCAATAAATATTTTACCCGTTTCAGAATCATAGCTGAGAGGATTCTAAAACAGATGTGGGCTTTTGGTGAGCAGATCGTCCTGTTCGACAAGATTTCTACGCTGGCGTGGCTCTGCCACGTCCCATTTGCACACCGAGTGTTTCCTCTCGTCGAATACGAAGCGTGCCTCTCTAAAACACGACATTCAATTCAATTCAAAGTATCATGTCTAAATGCGATCGTCGTTTCTACGGAAGCGGACACTGCTCCCGTGCTGTGGCATCAGACGGAGTCCAAGAACGTGAACAGCTCTGATCGACATTCGAGCCGACAAGGATTGACATTCAGGACTTCCGTTGTTTTGCCATCACTGAGTGGCTTTTTCGTGTCTAAACTCCTGCGTTGGCATACCCGATCAGCAACTTCTGTACTTCCCGACTCATTTCGTCCTAATAGAGAGGTTCCGGTTCAACTTTAGCGTCGCCATGTCCAAAATGTCCACGTCTATCGTGACCTCACACGAGCGTCGCTGTCACTGAACTATGGATTGTTCGCTAAAAACGTCAGCAGATATAATAGCTATAACTGTAGCATAAAAACTCTCTGAAACCACTTGACAGGACGAGCATCAAACAACAGTCGCTAGTTCACACAAAAAAGAACAACACTCAACAGATATCGCCGACCGCATCGCCGTCGATGTCCCCCTGTTAGCCCCGCCTTCCGTTACAGCGGCTACGCCAGTTATCTATGAACCACCGTATACACACACACACACACACACACACACACATACACAAGTATACGAGGATCAGACATATGGCCACACACAAACATCGGCCACGAACTACGAATGGACGGACGTTTCGTTGGCGCTCTACGAAACAGGGAATCCAACGAGAAGTTGGCCAACGGCAACAAACATAATGACGTTCAACATCGGCCTTTCGACCGTAGGACTGTGTCGTCGGACTCATAACAAATCCAACATCGAGTATCTTCAGCCGTTCTTCCGCTGTTCGGCCGGCATTAACGCGACGGCTCGTGTTATTGGTGTGTGTGTGTGTGTGTGTGTGTGTGTGTGCTCCACTGACCGACCCATCACTTCGGCCTGGTTAGTCCAGAGCAGCAGCCGGCAACGGACGCGCAGGACATGCACCGGCGACCTGGCTTCCATCGAGGATCCCCCTTTCATTGGCCTGTTGGACCTGGCCCTTGGCTACCGTATGTCGCACGCAGCTGGCGTAGATCTTCCGCTACCGTTTTCGCTGTCCGCCTGCGCTACGAAATCCTAAAGGACCACAAACGCCTTAGGCATTCAACACGACGACCAGTCCTTTCGAAGGATGGATCTCGCCACAAACGCGCCTTAGCCAGTTTAGGATGCTGACGCATATTAGGACGCTACTTATGAGCGTCGTCCAATGCTGCGCGCATGTAACGCGCCGAAGAGCGTTCAATGGTGCGATAGCTTTTAATGGGCCTCCGCTGGCCGGCCAACGAAGGCCGGCCGCCCGTGGCAATCGGTTTCGGCTAGACGATGCTGCGCGTTCTGGCGAACGCACTTGCCAAGCTCGGTAGACGACGTCTCGTTACGTCTGGCAGGAACGTCTTAGCGAAAAAGCCAACGGCGAAGCCGCACCTCAGCTGTTCACCGTCCCCGACTGGGTGACCCTGTCTTCTTCGGTACAGGTGTATTTGTGCTCGAATCGTGGTAACGCTTCTTCACTCAGTTGCCACTATCGATCCGTCTCGACTGAACGGAGACGCCTGAACGGTCGATGCGCAAATCGAGTCACGGGCCACGTTGAGTGGTTTTCCATCCTGAACGGCGCTACCGATTTTATCGTTCGCGTCACAGAATGAAGCAAATCGATTCGGACGAACAGACGGCCTTAATTCAGCCGGCCCAAGTCCCTTGTCTGTGTCCTTGACCCAGCGACCTGTCTTCGGCGACGGGAACTAAGACGGCGACGCCACCGTTCGGAATTGTTCGTACGTGTCCCATCCGTCCTTAGGCCGAACGCCTCTGCTCAGACGTTCCGGATAGGCAGTCGCTGATTAGATTATCCACCGACGGATATGTTAATGGGACACTCAATCGAAAAGTTCGAAATTCAAAGATCGGGGGGCTTACGGTCAGGGACATGACGCTGTATTCGACTAGCAGGAAGACGACAGGACACCGTTTCCGTGCTCAGTTCCGTGTCACAATAGCAGAAATTCTGCCCATCAAAAATAGGACGACCTCGAACGGCAACGAACAAAGTGTAGACGCAGCATCCTAACATTTACGACGTTTACAGCCCAGTCACCAGATCGTCCAGAAACGCGCCTAACGCACGTCCGGTTAGGTTAGGTTAAAAAAAAAAACCAACACCAACAACAAAGAACCACACAGAAGACTGCGTGAGCTCGTAGACGAAAGCGAAATCGACGAACTACGAGTCGCCACTACGAAGAACAACGAGCGAATCCTTCAATGCTCGTTCAATCGTTTGCAGTGATCGGCCGCGTGGCGTAAAAAGGTCAAATCGTGTACAAATGCCATTCGACGCGACATTTACAACTTCTACGGACATCTACCGAACGCAGAACGGAGCGCCTTCGCATTCGGTCCATTAGCGCGATCCCCCCCCACCGAACATGTCTGGAAGTTATGCGCCAATGCCCCTGTGCACGCCCCATAGGCTAAGCGTGCCCCTCGCGCGGGACCTTCTAGATACAAAGTTTCCGGCCTTAATCAACCATCTTGTGCGAGAAGCGCGTGCCGCTTCGAGCTGGCCGATCTTCCCGGGAGACTTCGTCTACTATCCATTGCATTTCTCCTCTCACGGCTTTGCGTTCGAGTGTAGACGTTTCGTGGATGATGCCATCCAACTGTAACTTATTTGTGCCTCAAACGAACTGGTGACGTCTTTGGCTGGATTAATTAGTATCAGGAGGAGAAGAACCGGGAGAACTGGAGAGAGAGAGAGAGGGGCGATTTCTTCAATACTTTCGATTGGCAACGCTATTCGACTGCCATGAACGCGGAGGTCTTCTGTGAGGATTCTGCCGATGACAAACAGAATCGCTGGCAACGGCGGCGGCAGTAAAAAAGCGAGAGAAGTTTATCTCGAGATTTACGTACAGACACCCGGAAATCAAATCAGCCTGACAGTGATTCGACGGCTGGATACGAAAGACGGGAGTTTCGTCACCGGCGTCGTCGGTGTGGCATCATCGCTACGACGAGATAAATCGTGGGAATTTGACGCGTTTATGTGACGCCGACAGATGGAACAACAGCCTCAAGGTCGACCATCCGCGCCAAGTTTTCGCTTAGGACGTCCTGACGGTTCAACAAAACGTTGAAGTATTCCTCAGCGACGTGGACGAGGTCTACCTTTCGCAGGCTTGGGTCGTGTATGCCGTGCTAGAATATTCACGCTGGCTGCCCCCAGTGGCACGGTTGCCCCTCGGTGCGTGAGCCATTATTATACTACGGCGTTCGTTCAGTCGTCGCGCAACGGTGATACTTTCTCAATGTCACATTCGTCGGTCAACCGTAGAGATTTTTGATAGTTGTTTTCGTGCTGATTAGTTGCCTTTCATTGTTCGATGTTTGTCCTTGTTCGGCGACGCCGTCAATCCGATAAAGGCCGTCAAGCGACCGTCTGGCGGTGTGACGAACTAAACGCTTTGACGCCAACTGTCGCTGCATTTCGTACGACCACTACCGATTGACTCGGCACTACATTCGCTATGTAAAGTAACCACAACAAAAATGGAACTTCTGCCGTATAGCGACAAGTCAATTTAGACTCATGACAGGGCCGTACGACAACGTTAGGCCAAATGTACTTCATCCTCCCTCAGCATAATTAGAATGCCCTTCAGGACAAGGTGCCTTCGAAGTGTCTGGCCGATTTCGTAAAAAACTAAGCAACCGGGAGCGTTGCCTCTCGTGCCACTTCTGAAAACCCACAGGGGTCTGGCGATCTACGTAGATCGTAGATCGCCAGTCATCTGGGGCCGATGAGGAGCCAATGGAACCTGCGGTGGCCGTAGCTCGTCGTGTGGTCGATTCAATTCGCGAAAATTGTTGATTTCCCCCCTTCCAAACGCCACCACCGTCACCACCCCCACCCCCCAATCGTGGCCCCTGCAGTTCCATTATATCACCCCACCTTGTCGGACCATTAAGTTAGAAACAGTCACACGAACTGGGCATCTTTATGTGATCTCCAGCCGTCACTGGGCCGCTCTACAATGCACGGCCCATTTGATATCTCCACGGCCTCCGTGAAATCGAGGTTCGGTTCGACTTCGTCGACGAAGTCGGTGCGGCCGTTGACGTTACGCGGTTTTCGCAAGACGAATACGCGGCCGTATTTCTCAGTCGAGATCGTTTCCGATGTGGGCATATCTGGACGACTCAATCTTTGTCTCAGCAGGACTGATCCGGATGCCGACCGTAGGAGTGGTGTTGATCGGCTTTTCGGAGACAGTATCCGTGTACCTGTCTGCTGACGGAGGCCTATGCAGGTTCGGCGACCGACAGCCAATGAGCAAGTCGTCGAGACAGACGCATCGAGTGAGCGGTCCCGTAAGTCCGGAATTACTTCAACGTTCTACGTCGGCCATCAGGCGCGGTCGATGCCGCCAGCCCGGGGCGAAAAGAACCGTCAATTCTTCGCTTAACCGACGTACGATGTCCTCGTATTGTCAACGGCCGTCGACGAGAAACAGACCGCCAGACATTTTGTCTCTTGGATCGATATTGCGCGTGCGCTTGGCCAGTGAACAATCCGGACGAGAAAGTTGCCGAAACCTCCGAGGAGATTTTTGCCAAAGGCGCTGATTGCGTTCATTCTATGTTCGGTCTTTGAAGAATCGGAGGGGCAAATTGTGGAAAGCTGAGACCGAGCCATATCCATTTGTTCCGCTATGTTCGTGTTCAAGCCGCGACCACGAGGGCTACACGCGTAGTGGCTAAAAGTACCAAGGGGTACTGCTCTTGGGGGGGTTTTGAAGCGATGTCAACATTCTATAGAGAACGATTGGACCTAACGACGGACTGCAATGGCGCCATCGCTATGGCTGGACGCAGGACTTGGGGGTATGGTTCGACATTCGGTTTAGGAAAAAGTAAGGGAGCCAGTGGGAACCAGTGTGGGTTCTAAACGCTGAGTATTGGTTTAATGCAAGGCATCCTACGCATCCTGTGCGCTACCTCGTTGCTAGGTGGGAGTCACTCAAATAAATTGTCAACGAAACACTGTGAAATCATGCATCTGAAGTCATAACGCATACGATATACGTAAAAACCTCCAATTAGGGCAGGTATGATCGTAAAACGAAATTATTAATGAAAGCATGGACAGTACCAATAGCATTAGAAATTTGACCATTTTTAGCAAAAGATGTTGTAAAAAATAAAAAATTATATTTTATTAAATATAGAGTTCCGATATCTTTATGGCGATAGAATAAATAGTCATTGACTTAGATTCTAATTAACTTAATAAGAAAATAACTTTCTAATTATATTTAATAGCCTAGTTCTAAAACCTGATTACACCGTTTTCCACCTACGGCCGGGCGACGCTTTGCAAAGGCGCAAACCGTTCACAACAAAACTGTTCACGTCTGTTGACCTCTCATCGACTCGTGAAGTAGATTTATTCAGCTGGTCGGAGCGGCAGTCGAACGGAAATCTTAGCAGAATGTGAAGTGGTGATTTTTGCCATGTTCTCGTCCAACGCTCAGTGACGGTTTAAAAAACCGAACAACCATATGGAGATGTTGGACAAGTGAAAGAACTTCAAATACGAGACCCCTCTGGAAAATGAACTTCCTGATGTTTGTGTCTGCCAACTAGTACTTGCGAACAGTATAGCCCCACCCCGGGGCACATTACTGGGGCAAATTGATGGCAATACGCAAATTGTCGCATTTTCAGCCTCGTCGAACACCGAAAAGGTCTGTAAAACACGCTAACACGCCGACGATCAAGTTTGTCTACAAACTATTACCGCTTAGTCAAGTTCCAAGTTTGGTGCGAACAGTCAATTGCTATTTTTCACGACTGTCGATTCGATAAAATGAAGCGTATTATACTGGTCGCCCCGATACTTTGCCTGTCCGGGACGAACCATTAGGGTCATATACGGGGTACCGAAGAGGTACCCCGAACGGCAAAATGGAATACCCAAAACGCGCGGAAAAGTGTGGCTGAAAAATTTGAAGAATAAAACACGTTTTCTCGGGAGTGTTGCGTTTTTTTCTGCTGGTTCCGACATGAGTGACAACGGGTTTAATTTGCTAGTATTTTTTTTCAATTCAGATTTTTAAAAAAAAATACCTTGTCCAAACTCTAATTAGGGGAAACCGTCGCTGACACTTAAAAGCAACAATTGAAACAAGAATTACGGTATAATAGAAATTACAATTATTCCCCTTTATCTCGTAACCAGCCATTAACGTCATCGTTCAAGTGAATTACGGCTTTGCTTGGCGCACAGGCGGGTGGTTCTGGTTAGACCATTGTAGAAGAACGATAGAGCTAGAAATTCTAAAATTTATGTGCTCGTATGTTCTCGCCTTTGCGCTTCAGTAACGCATGGCCTTAGATGGTTATAAAATAGACTCGGCTTAGATATAACACATTAAGCAAATGCATGCGTGCACATTTTGAGCAGAAATAGGCTTAGGTTTCGAAAATCGTTTATTCATAGCTAAGTTCATCTGAATCAATTGAATTTAGTCAACAACATCATTATCGGATCAAATGGACATTATGGTATCTGAATTTGTTTTAACTTGATCTTGACTAATACCTCAAGGGGTCGGATACAACAAGATTTGCCCGTTTCGAAATATTTAGATCGTCGAAGTCGTGTTTCATGGTGTCTTAAGAACTCTTTTATAATGCAGAGATTTTTTTGTATCAAATCTTTGTGTTGAATAATATACGTACAACTTTAACAAAAACAGTGCTTTTTTGCATAAACATCTCTAGTTTGTGTGTCGGAAATACAGTGTGTTGTATTTACGATCAAGTTCCGACGCAAAAATATTTCTGGAAAAAGCTCTGTAACATTTTTTTTATTAATATCTAATGGCAGTCGTCCAGGTAGGCGATTTTTACAGGCAGCAACGCCGTTTGTCAGCTGCTCTCTCTTCATGTGCTTTTATCGAAAGTATAGAACTTGCGAGCGAAAACAGAAAATATTGCTTTTATCGAATCGACGTCTGCCTCTTTCCGTGCTGCATGTATTTCTTATTTTTCCGTTTTCCGACCCGTCAGCAGCGGCCCCCCCGCGAGCTCTAGACGAGTGCGATGTGCGCTGTATAAATCGATTTCCCTCCGCTCAAATTTCCCCAAACTTCGGCTTCCGTGGCCGGTCATTCTATTCATTTCGACACACCTCCAATGAAAAAAGATGTTACGTTCAGTCTGACTTTCACTCGACTTCTGTTTTTTCACGCCATTTCTGCTGTTCTCGCTGAGAGCTCGGCAAGTGCCTTATCTGCAAAGTCGAGCAGGGAGCGTCAACAGCGCCAAGAGGACTGCACACCCGTTTCGAGGATTTGCGAATTTTCCACCGCCACTTTCGCTGTGTTAAAATGAAGACGCATTTATTATCGCAGAACAGAGAGAACATCGAATTTATGACACTTTATATTACCACTGTCCTGTTACTCTAGCGGGCGAACGGGGGCAGACGGTCTAGCGTTATTTGTGTGCTCTCAATTTCGTGCGTCACTGGTTTTGCGCCTAACCTTTTAAGCAATAGCAGCCTAACTTCGTCGATTCTACTTTAATCTCGTTACGGTGTGAAATTGCATATGCGTGAACTCGGACCGAACCTGACACCGTTGAAGTACTTTTTCCGGTTCAGGGCCGCGCGGTTCGCATAGTTTCGAGCAATATCACGTGCAGAGCAAAGCATCTGAGCCGTTGTCAGGATTCGAATATGCGATCTGTGACTGAATTTCCGACCAGCTGGTCCCTCTGATTACTAACGCGACGTAAGAGGACCGACATAGCAATATGGCCCATTGACATTCTGTGAATTTGACAGTGAAGAGGTGAACATGTCTGTCAAGATCATCCGACCCAAGAAACCGCCAAGGCTAGTGACCGTGTGGCGTCGACGGGGGCTACTTCGTTAGTAAGCGGTCGGTATATCCATTCAGACGATACCGAAAACCTGTCCTACATACTTATCTCCATGTACGCCCCCTCCTGTTTCGTCCCGACCGTCCGAGCCGTCGTGACTCACGCGCATAGCTCTACGGGAACGCTCTGCGCACGACAACCGCTGACGTCTACGAGGTTTCTTATGCAAATGGTGCCACCGAATATGGTGGCTTGTTCCTGGCCGGAGCGGTTCCACATCTCGCCGCCGCCGCCGCCCCCGTGCCTGCCGTGCGGAGATGCTCGCTACTGGCCTGATGACATGAATTTGTGCTGACGTTCCGGTAGAGACAGATGCAGTTATGCTGTTGCGTCAATACACAGTCTCGATGATTGATTGTTGGATTTTCGACTAACTGGAGGCCGGTGTAAAGTGGTTTCTGCTGAGAGATCGGTAATAACGTTGGGTGACAGAGTTTGACGGTACACGACATCCTCCCGGAGCACTTCACAGCTTGCCTTCACAGCGTGACGCGCAGCTCTAAACGAAGCCATACTCCGAATGCCACCATCGAATGAAGGTCACCCTTCCTGCACTCGAGGATTCGCGCCGCTGCGCAACGGAACAGCCGAATCTCTCGAGGCCAGCCATAATGGTGGAACACGGTGAAACGAGACGACGAGTACGAGGAAATAGTTGAGCTCCTGAAGGAAGCTACTGTACGATATCTTGATCAGGCGTAACTTATGCACAGCTCGCTAGAATAACGCGTTGACGTGTAAACGACACTGGCATTGAGACGTCGGTGGCGGCTTTATTCGGTACGAATTGCGCACACACAGGGTAGGGCTCGATAACGTTGGTAGCGAAACGATTGTCCACGAAGCGACGTAAATGCACTAAAAGTCTTTACTATTGTGCAAGCATCTCCGTAATTTCGAGTTGGCCTAGCTTCAGCTGGTTGTTCTTCAATTTTTAGAGACTACGCCACTATCCTTTAGCTATATGAGTATTCGTTTATTCAGTTTCGCCATTGCGGTGAAGATCAACGCAAACGGGTCGAAATTTCTCGGAGGAATCACATCCGAATGGAGGATGCATTGTGCGTCGGTGTGCTGCGTTATCCCCAAGCGAATGTAGGAAACCTCATAGAACACAGGCACAGGTCTTCGTTAAGTGTATAACGATTTCTTGAACCGTTCTTTTGGCACCGAATAAACACCGAGGGCGGCTATTTAAGCTATATTGTATTCGCACTAAATCAATGCACATCATCACATTACGCTTCCTAGTAATGCTTAAAGAGGATCTTTCGTTCAATTAGGATGCGATTCGAATCCCATTAGCAACATCGTCCTTTAGTGTCCCTTTCTTGAAACAGTTTTCACCCCCGACTCACCCTATTGTGGATATGGAGGGGTTCACTCAACGATTTCTTCGATGCTATTTAAAACGCTGATACATCCCCGCCCCAAGACCCTAAACTCCACAATTGGTTACAGCACATTCTAGAAATAGCGTCTATATAGAAACACAAACATGAAATGAACTTGTTCAGTCAGCTGCAATTCGCCCCCAGAAACGGCGTGACGAAGCGGCCGCTTGACACGCAGACGGGCCAAGTTCGACAGCTCACAGGCCGAAAATCCCTGCGGTTAGGTCATTTCAAACGTTAGTTTTTTTTTCCAATGACTAGAATACGAAACGGGACCGTGCCTAAACTCCTCACAGATGTTTCCCATTGCGAGATATGCAAGAGCAAGCGAAAAAACGTCAAAAAAAAAAGCGCGTTAAGAACGTGCACAGCCACCTCTTCTAGACCATGATTTCTGCCTTCTCTATTGGCGCGCACCGTCGCGGCCGAGCTAGGCGATCCGTTCGTTCTTCATTACATTCAATACAACCTGATCTGGCCGCCGTCCGTCGAAACGTTGCTCTTTGTTACCTGTTATGAGCGTTATCAGTATCGGTCTTCGCTATCTACTCTCCGATTCTGTCATGTCTCCTTGATCATATCGCGAGCGCTGTCAGCCCAGTCGCCAGCCAGTGGCTGTCCGCGAGCTGCCAGAGGCCATTGTGAACGCAGGCGCGAACGCCTGCCTGTAAGCTATTGCGGAACGCCTCAGCTTCTGTTCTCGCTTCGGGCACACATCCGCGTGCACCCTCGATACACCCTCGATATCGTATAGACATCGTATCGCCGCAGAAAGACGGCTCCGATGTCGCTGCTCAGGGATTGAGTTACACTGGCATATGGCTTCTCATCAACGATGTCGGTGGCTACAGCCACCGGCCGACTACTCGACCGGCTACTCGACTGACTGACGACTACTCGACCGGCGTTCAGCAGGGCGGACTCGACGGCCACTCTCTCGAATGGCCGTACACCGGTGAAGAATAATCATCGGTGCATTTTAGCCCACTTGCGACCACAGTGCGGCGAACAGACGCCGCTGTGTGTGTGTGTGTGTGTGTGTATCACGCTCAGAGCCGATACACGATGTAGCACGATGTTGCTGGTCCTTAGCGAGCAGAGGTCTCTGCTGATTGGATGGAAGGCACGGGCAGGCAAGTTATCCAAAGTCGCAGCCGTGTCCTGATTATATCTTCATCATCAAGGGACCACTAAGGGCTTCTCTTTCGCGTCACCGAATTATCCTCTTAGGTGAATCATCGGGAACGGGAATCTGCTCACTCGGCAGGGGGAGGTCGGAATCCACGGCGAGCTGAGGAAGGCATTGAGACTTCATCTAGTAAATTGCTAGTTCGTCGGAATCTGCGAAATAGGTCACAGTGTCGAGACCTTGAGAGAAAGCCACGCATGGTTTCAGCTGGGTAACACTTACTTAGGCTCTACGCAGGGAGTCGATTGTAGCTACATTGCCCTGAGTAAGTGAACTTTCGTTTTAGTCTGCCCGTTTGGTGTGTTTCGCTTTTCGGATGAAGCGATAGCCATGGTACAGTTCACATCGTTTCGCAAATGTTAGGGACAAAACGGGCTAGCCTAAAATGACTATACCTTCGCGATAAAAAGCCATTTTTCGAAGACTTTCAAGGACTTCTATTATTCATCCTAATCTCGAAACGTGTTAGCTGCCCGCGGTCAAGTGGTTGGCATTGTTGTCAGCATTTCCGTAGACACTGAAGTAAACCTCTACATCCCCCTTCCGATCCAATGTAGCTGTAACCTCCGTCGACCTGGCAGTTGGCCCTTCTCACCATCTATCTACGAAACCACTACACAGACGGTTTGTGTACGGCGGACAGTAGTACACGAAATAAAACTCCGAAATGCATCCATCCTGTGAATTGAGTCCTGGAGATATTGCCTTTCCGGCAGCGAACCGCGACTTCAGGAGCGTTCGATCGAGCATGGTCTTCACTCGAGGTGTATCGACCGTCGACATCGGCGTATGCTCTTCCCCATTAACGTGCGCTCCACGTAGGATGGGAAGTTGATTTGACAACAACATATGCTAGCACTGATTGGTCGGCCTTATTTAGCGGTTGAGGACATCGAACGTCGCGTCATCGTGTCATTATCGCCTAGGTCAGGATAGCGACAAAACGCCAAAATGATGGCCGTGTCGGCTCGCCGCTTAGAAATAAGACACTCTAGGGGATGTTTTCACTGATCTTCTGCGACGTTTTCACACCCGCCTACGAACGTCGCACGGCGCCATAGCATGACCGAGCTCTTCCTTCCAGTAGAACTTCCATCCGGTTGGCGTCTGCCATACAAATTCATTCCAGACGCCGATAGAGCGTCTTTGACTGATATTGAAAAGTTCTGACTGGACAGCGACTCCTCCTCCGTCCGGCATGGCGAAGATCAGAGTCGATGACGGCCAGCGACGCCAATGGGAGCAAAAGACTAACAGCCAATAGAGTGCAGAATCGCTTAGGTGCAGCAGTTACCGGTTATCGTGCAGCTGTCACCGGCCGGACATCAGAAGGAAGGAGGAACAGGAAAGGGGAACGAGCACAAAATGAAAACAACCCAACAGGGCCGCTTGATCCTGCCGAAGCTGGACAAGCGCCTTTTCGACGGCGATACGACCAAGAAAAAGGAGACGTACACTACAGGCCAGATCTGACCTTGCCTCTTCGGTAGGTCATCTTGTCATAGCGCATGAACGACGTCAAAAAACAAACTGGAAACCGCTGCTTCGAAATTCGCCGCAGAACGACGATCATGGTCGAACGGGACGAACGTCAGAGCTCTTGGCCAATAGCCGTAGCGGTGTGTTGCGGACATGTCCTGCATCCGAAGTGCACCAGCACCCAAACCGGACAGAAGGACACCCTGTAGGGCAATAACGCGACGAGACAGAAGCCACTTCATGGGGGAGTATATTTCTATGGGTGGTGAACCTATTGCCCTGTGCCTGGCGGCAGTACGTCGCGGTGGCCTTCAAGGATGAACCGATTCCAACTGGCAACGGCAGGAGCGATTGCTCACCTATAAGTGGAAAATGCCGCCAATGTTGATGCTATTCGTTTACTTTTTCCCGCTACTATCTCGCTACTATCATCGTATACTCGGATCTTTCCTTCCGCCGACGAGGGGGAGCCTGCAAAGGACGCGTTCAGCCGGAAACTCTCAAGGGACCTTATTGTGTTGCACCGTTGCAGCCGCCGTCATTAGAGCTCTTTTCCGGCCGTTGTTCCCTTCCACGGGCTCCGTACGCATCCCTCGGCCATTTTCCTTCTTTGCAGAACCCCGACAGCCACCATCTTACTCGGCGGTCACCAGTCCGTTTTGCTTCGTTAGAACGACAGATGGGGAAAACGGGAGGCCAAGGACGTTGCAATGCGAACCGGTCGGAGCGTCTCCGCCTTCGGAAACAGGAAAGCAGAGCACGTATCGTCGTCCATTGCCGGATCCGGTTCTGAATCTACCGGTCCTGAATGGAGGAGAAGCGAGTGCAGGCTGATGATACCGCAACGAAGACTGGCGCTGGTTGGCGAACGCGTCAGCGTCCGCGGGTGCGTTATCCGACCCTATCACAAGTGGGGGACGGAACGCAGGAACTTGAGTGAATGGCTAATCTAGATAGGAAGGATGGATGGGTCGTGTTCGTTCTGCGTTCATTCACCTGGGACGATGCGAAGACACCAGATACTCTCGTTGTGACGAAGTCGCTGAGGAGAACTCAGATTGCCGCCGATGCCAAAGGAAAACGTTCGTGATTCCAGCCCGATGGATCCAAAATGGATTTCTATTTTTTCGGTTACATATATATATATAT
>MNPL01014894.1:4138-14612 GCA_002081605.1 Tropilaelaps mercedesae | reverse complement strand
ATATATATATATATATATATATATATATATATATATACATATAGCATTTCCATCACTTTTTTACATGTATATGTGGCATTTGGAGACATAGCTTATACGTTAACGTCATTGTGGCAGTGCATTTTATTTCTCTACGGAACATATAGGCATTACGGGTGAGTTTATCTACTAAGCGCTTGAATACTGCTACAAACAGACGAGTGACTGCGAGCAGCATATTCCGGCTAGTGCGAGTTCCGTTAATTAGCTTCAAGCTCACCATTCAGTCCAGCTAGTTACTTTCTGTCCGATAAAAAAATCCGATACCGGCAATACAGCATCATATGTACGACATCTGCATACGGAGTGAAATCGAACTGTCTATCAGTTATTGAGCAGCCGAGGTAGGGAGAACTCAACCGAAGGAAAGATACCGCAGATGAACACCGAACATACAATGCTGCAACGAATATACAGCGGCTGCGCGATACTTGGGAAATTGGCATTGTACTGTTGCTTTTGCTATTAGTACCACTCGGCAGTGCTCAGATGGGACGGTTCATACATGTTATTGCACATTTACTTTACAACCATTTTATAAGTTTTGCGTCGGCCTATACATAATTCGATTGCTGTAAAAGAAGGGAGGGTATATATATGTATATAGAGTAACTGCAAAATCATTTATTCAATGTCTTCTGATTAAGCAAATTTTTTTCGTTTGCTATTTATCTTCTTGTGTTTTCCTATCACCCAACAAAGTAACGGGTTGTCCCAGATGACTGAATCCAACAGTGCGTACAGTGTTTCAGCGCCCTGTTAATATCGGCCTTGTTCTCGTTAGCCCTGGGGCAGTTAATTAATTTCACGATTTAATTTTACACGACACGAAGTATATTACTTCTTCTAGTTACCGTCATGTAGAGCTCTACATCTTCGTTATCGGTATCTATATTAGTGGGAAAAACTGGTAAACTTTGGATGCTTTGGGCATTGGCGAATAAATTATATGGTTCTGGCGCAAACACAGCGGCTATAGACACTTCGGTTTTTTTTCTTTGCCATTAAACGAGTGGGCAAGCTTGCTTTCTTCTTCGTTTCTTAGATTGTATCAACGAAACATTTTAAAATTCAGACATGGATTTCATGCTGCAGTCAAATGCGAGCTATTACAACAGCGCCCGTTGGCGGGCGACATGTCGCCATAGAGTAGCTATTTGTACTGAATAATCAATCTTCTATAACTTCTTTTATGTAATGCCAACAAATATGTCAATTAAGTATGAGTGGAGTCGTTTATCGCTATTGTCTAAGCATTTGTCCGTTTGCTTTTCTCCCTTCAGGTAAGCAAAATACAGAACTTGACACTACGCCGCAAGACAAACCCTCCGGTGAGTGATCGCAATTTGTCAGAAAACGTGAAACACTGCAAGATATTCGTGTACATAAAGTCGCCATAATTGACGGAGTAAACTCATAACTTGCGTGACGCAATGCTACGTGACGACCTTCACTGAAACGGTTTTCAACATTGGTTAGCTAAATCGACCATACATTACAACACTCCAACAAAACGCCTAGGTCGAAAATAAATCCGAGATGTTTTCCTATCATCTAGTTAGTGGCACTAACTAAAGGTACTAATTGGTGTAACACAAAATTAATGTTGGATAGTGGCACTCCTCGATGTTGTTTTACCGTTGTACGCACTATCATAGCGTTAGCGTATGCCGGTGACGACAATTCGAACCGTTGTCGGTATTGGTGCACGTTTGCGAGCCACGCAAGAGCCATGTGCAATAAAGCCGTCCCGAAGCTTCAGCTTGATCCTAAATAAAGGGGCGCGCCACACAGCAGGTGCAAGCAGACGAAAGTTTAATTATAGCCTCAGGCAACATATCTTCTATAGGACCTGTTGGCCTATCCAACTCCAAGCTCCTTGGACGGAACCGGAAAAAGACAGGAGAAGGCGGTCTGTATCAACAAGTCTAACCGGTGGAATTTTCGTTACTTCGGACGATTTCACGTCCCCACGAACCCTGACGTTTTCTGCTGGGAGAGTGTACAGTGGTGAAAGGCTCAATAGTCGGCAACACTTCTGCCGCTTCTTTGTTCTATTCGCCATTGTTGTGCTTGCTCGGCTGCCACGAAGTCTCTCGATGCCTTTCTAGAATGTAGGAGGTGATCTACATTGCTTAGAGCGGTGGCCGTTGAGAAGAAACCCCAGCAGAAACACCAATTCTAGACCTCGCCTTAAAGGCACGCATAGATTATTCGTGGTGGTGCTTCGGGCGAATGTCTGGTCCTATGGAAGGACCGTATAACAGAATTACGTCCGCTCTAATGGTTCTTATGTTATTCGAGTGTTCAACGCATCCGCTCTAGTGACGGGGGAGGACCGAGCATACCTACGCCGGGTCCAACTATATTTAGCGGCCGAAACCGCTGAACACTGAGTGTTTGCACCATTACGACACTTATGCACATGTTTCTATCTAAGGAATCCAACAAAATGCTCATCTACGAGCATTGGCCGTTGCAAGTCAACATTGGAGTTCTATCTCGAGACATCTATCTCACGGCTGTAACTCGATTTGTTCTCACTGTCTCTCGATTAGACGATAATGCAAGGCTCTGGACGTACTTCGTGATTTCACTATTCCCTACGAACAAAACTGAGGTGAAGAGCTGGCAGGAGACCGCAGGACGTAAGGCCCACACGAGGGAACACGTTTGCGTGTGTTCTAACAGATGTCCTATGAATGAGTCTAGCCGACGACTGATGCAAGATTGGATGATAGCGGACAAAAACATGCACAGGTCGAAGGCACAGAACGTGCTTTAGTGCGGTGAGCAGACAGCCGGAGCAATTGTCCACTGCACGGCATCGGTGTCCTCATGTCTAGTAGGACCGATGCTGTTTCGTGAGCCTCGATAGAAGTGCGCGATACGTCGGACACAGTTGCAGCGGTTGGTCGGAGCGCAGAGACCGGCTAGCAGTTCCGCCCCGACGCCGCGCGAAGGCCAAAAAAAGCTACGATGTAGGAAGAAACGTGCTTTAGGTGATTCTTGCCTTTCCGGCACACCGAGGACGGCAGCGAGTTGGCTTCGGCCCTCTCCGCACCGGGGCCGCTTGCGTGTCAAATGTGACAGGGAAGACGGAACGAAGTCTTTTGCCGCTGGCTGTGTACGATACAGCCAGAGAGAGAGAGACAGACAGGGGATTCAGTTGCTCCAGTGGAGCTTCAGTGGATTACGGCGACGTGAATTCGTGGGGATCCGGAAGAATCGGCCTCCGCTGAGTTATTACGATCAATGCGGATTCTCTATGTGTAAGTAGGCCTGTACCGTTGTTTCTACCGTTTTTTTGAGTCGTTGGTAGCACAGCCATCATACTTAATCTTAAGGAGAGGTGCTCATCGTACCAAGGAAAGACGGATGGCTGTCTTTGCACCGGTTAAACTTTTTTGACATGAAGCTGGTTGATTTTCACATGAATGGTGGTGACCGTATGAAAAAAAGCGGTAAGAAAAATAATGCTTGTGTATTGTATACGTTATATACATACATGTTTTATAGGAAGGGCTCCTCGCATAAAACCGTAAGGATAACTTACTGCTTGAACTTAACTGCTTGCTGTGCTAGATATAATGCGATAGTATACTACCAGGGTAGTGTTAATTTAATGTACACACATATCGTTTTGTTTTCATTTGCTTATCAAATTGTCTCTGTATGTTTACGGCCAATGGGGCTCAAATTATATCGCTTCAACGTTCTTAGTATAGAATCATCCAGACGCTGGTGCCATCTGAAGGCATTCTGGCAAAGGCTACTTCAAAGAAATCGACCAAATCTCATCCGCTTAATCAGCAACTGCTACCTTTATTATTACTACAAACCTGGTGATAAGCTGATGGTGATAATGACGTATAGATTATGAGGCCAATTGACTGCCCCGATATGTTAGTGATATCTCACTCTAGCGTGTATCAGAATATTTAGACATTACCCCAATTTCCGTCTAGCCTAATTCTGTGCCAAGTAATGGTTAGGAAATCAGCCCGTGGGGTCCTGGTTCTCACAGATAGGCGCCCTAAATAGCATCACGTTGCATGTATATGGCATGAGCGTGCAGGTCATAGCAAAGAGAACGAAAAATTATAAGGCTCAATTTACGACGTACTGCAGTCATTGAGGAGACGATGGTAATTCAGTTTGTAGCGGTTGAGAACGATGCGGGGAAAATGAATAGGTAAAGAGTAAGATGTAGAGATGTATACAGATACCTTGGTAGGGCATGCAAAGGTGAGGTAGTTGAGATTTGTGTTTTCTGACGCATACATGCATTCGGGTGAACTAGCCGCGTGTTAATTCAAGTGAGCTGTATAATATATGTAATCATTAGTATAAATGGCCATGCAAATTTCAATGTGATAAGTGCGACAGATTTTTTCACCGGAATTTGAGTTAAGGGCGCAATTGTCACTTTAAACCTCTAAAAATACAACCCCTACACTATAACCAGACATTGACAACGCTGACATTGGTTTTTAACACTTTCTTTTGTCATATCCCAATGCGTTAGCTATACGCATACTCGCTATGGGTACGTTTGATGAAAACACTTGGTTGAATGGATTAGAATGTGACCAAAAAGAATGGACTGGCCTTGAAGGAGTACGAGGAGCAAAATTCAAAACCATTTAAGCCATACAACACTAAAATACAGAGAGTTCTTTAGTAGGAGTAGGAGTTATGTTTGTGTTCTGTTATTCGTCGTATTCCTGCTTAGCCAACTATGGGTCCTGGACACACTTGATCGCATATGACGACTTTTGTCGTTATATCACATGAATACTCGATCGAAGGAGTGTGGCATCTGATATTAGACACAATTCAAAATAATTTCTTGTCAAAAGTAGACCTCGAAGAGTGCTTGAATAGTCTAAGCTAGTTTCCAGCCCTGTCCGCACTACAAAAGGCTCACTTTTTTTTCCTTTTCGGGAAATAATTCAAGGCATGCGTGCCCACTCCAGACGGCAGCGAGAGAAGCATTCTCCAGCCTAGCTTTCTCGAAGCGAATGCAAAATAATGTTTCCATGACATGACGGTGGTGAAAATTGTCATTATTCCTATAATGAGTAAATAGTACGGTGATCGCTGACAACGTAATACTGTCTGTTACTATATTGTAGGCGCTAAGAGCTTATCGATAATTTTCTCCACGTTCATGCGCCTCACGGGAGTACAGAACTTTGGCACACGTTTTATTTCAGTGCACAGCTTTACAATTGGTCAAACATGGCGGCAGCCACTCCGGCTGAGGGGACAGTCTCATGCCGGTCACGTCACGAACGCAGAGGCTGGTTTGGCATTAATGATGGGGTCATTTCGTTTTTTTACTCCGACTCCTAAACTCAGGCCGTGCGTCCAGTATCAGCCATTGCAGAGAATCACGCCAAGATGTCAAGTAATCGTAGCCAATCTAAATAGGTGCCATTTTACATAACAGTAGAAGTGGTGGAGTGATTACTATGGCGTCACATAGCTACAGGCATTGCAAAGATCACGAAAGCTAGCAGAGCTGCCAGCCGATGTTAGTTGTCGCGGAAGAAATGAATCGTTTGTTGGGAAATCAATGATGGTTCCTATTATCACCCAACGGCAGTAGTGTAACTTCAGACGGGGAAGGGAGGAGCTAGGGAGCCAAGTCAACAACGAAGCGACATTTACGTGTCGTGACTTCTCTGGCGGAGGTGACACACGGCAAAGAAAAAAAAATGAATCTCAACTGAAGCCATTGTAAATATTTAATATAAGCGACACGTATCCTTTTGCAGAAGCGCATATTCACAGTTTTGCCTAAGTAGATGTTACGTAAACCGTTGTTGCTAGCGAAAGCTCAAGGCAACAAAATTACTTCGAAACGACACCGCTTAGGGACAAGAAAAATTGCCTAAAAAACGCGAACAAAGTGCAAATATTTAAACAGCACATTTTTGTCATAAGTTATGTTAACTAATAGAAACATGTCGTTTTAATACTACCCAAAAGATATTTGCTTTATTAATCGAGAAAGATAACTAAGGAAGTCTTTGCAATGTTCAAAAAGTGTTTAACAGTTCTTTGCCATCCTGTATATGTATATATATATATATATATATACATATAGATGATTTCTTTAAATATCTACCTGAAATATTAGTGTCTAACGACACTTCGCATGCAGGTATGGCTTCGTATGGTTGCACTCTGGTCATATCATATCTATATTCGGAGACTTCTGGAGGTTATTTTCTGACACCTAATGCTGGGCTGTCAACTTATGGATACAATTCCGCTACGAGCACCAGTTATGGACTTTATTTGTTCTCATCAGATACAAAGCCATAAAATAGGCCAGCTTGATGTTTTACAACTTAGCGGCTTAAGTATTACTTTTATGATATTAAATTAGGACTGTCAGGCTGGAAACTCTGAAACTGGATATTGGACATAATCTGTATTTTATGAAAGAGTCACATTTATAACGACAATAGTAGATTTGGGAAATAATTTCTAGCTGCATTTTAGAAATGCTCTTCGCTTGAGAACTAGCCCCTATGATTGACTTGTTTAAATATATCGTCCTCTTTTCATAAAGAACATAGTTTACATTGGCTCGCTGCAGCTTCAGACGTGTTTATGGCTGCCCACACCACGACCTACCCTTTTGAGATGTAAATTGTGCGCGCTTAATGTTGATCGTTCGAAACATTCTCCATTGTTGCTTCCATTCAAATAACATATACACTCCCTCTCTCGCTCTCTCTCTACCTCATATTTTTTACTCCGGGTCTTTTTGCATCCTTTGTAGCAGAAACAGTTTATTCACTAACTTGCGTAGGTGATGACATTGTTATTATAGTTACTGTTTTTTGCCAGATGAGATTTACATCGCCGGACCCAAAGGTTATAGAAAGCGTGCATGCGTGTGCGTACGCACACGCACACAGAAACCTGCTCTCAAGAACAGCTGAGAGCAGAATTAAAGACCGAACGCTGATGGCAATCTGTATTTTATCCAGCCGATTCACCGTTAAATTTTCGAGAGTGTATTTTCTTGCGTGGCATTTTTGTTGTTACTGCTAGAACTGTCAAGCCTGATTCAGGTCAATATCCGGATGTCACCCTTCGGGTTCACCGCATGATTACTATGACTATAGATCCGAGTTTATATCCGCAGCCACAGCGGTTACCAACAATAAGCAAACAACGCAGGAAATCGTTTGTGATTAGTAGAAGAAACTGTAGGCAATTACGCCCAGATAGATTTCCTTGAGAAAGCGGCATCTTTGATTACTTGTGCGTTATGTGAATTTCATTCATATCGATTGTAAACATATGGACCTTCCATTGGTTGCCCTCATTCGTGCTCGAATTTAACTATAAACACGTTTTTCCGTGCCGCGCCGAAGTCTATATCTGTACGCAATGTATACGTACGGAGACAGCACCCTCGTATGTATGCACATGCCTACGGCTCTAAGAGCATTTACAATAATTATATTAATTATGTAATGTGAAAGATTTCGTTTCGAGCCGCCACGCGAACGAATCCATGAACGATCCAGTTTTGAGATTAGCTGGTTTATCATCAGCTTACACAATGACGTACAGAATATAGTTATTTTCGCCACTGTATCACCACCCAGACGGCCGAGCACTGGAAGGGCGGCCCACGGGAGAGCTCAGCAAGCCATGGCAGTAACTTCATCTCGTACTATATTCAAGAGTGAACTTCGACTATAAATAGCATCACGACTGTCAGAATGTCGGAACCGTAGGAGGGCGTATTATGCAATATAGAAGAACATATCATACACGAAATAAAAACAACCGTAATTACGATAACAGTAATGACACGGATTTAGCTTGCAGATGCGGGCCTTGCTGTTGTTGCACAAAAGTGAGCTGCAGCGGTTGCAAGGCCACGACCAGCGGACGTCAGTGGCCTTCGGAGATTACGTTGCGCTTCCTGTCAAAGCTACTGTTGCTATTAACACGTGCATATGCATGTGTATATACACAAAAATAATAGGGCTGCTGGTAGCTCTCGTAAATTATGACAGCTATAATGTTTCGTCGAATAAACATTGTCTGAGCGGTGCCAGTAGCGAAGATCACATTGCGCTTCAGAAGATGGTGTCGTTCATCTGTAACTGACGGAGCTAATCGTTTCGTTGTTACCGCTGGGAGCTAGCACGCGTCGTAAAAACGTGAACGTGCTCTGCGCAGAACTGGTGCACGCGTTTATCTTATGAGAAGATGAAGATGGAGCTGACCCAATGCTGCCGACAAGTGACAAATAGTTGTAATTGCTTGCTCACATCGTTGTTTATTATTTTCAACGATCAAGGTATGGGATGTGTCGATCAAGCTGAGTGGTCAGTGGTAACATGATGGATTTTCTCATGCAAAAATAATAGTTTTATGTGGGCGTGGCTTTTGATTATTGCTTTCATAGTCAAAGTCGGCTCTCGTTGTCTTTTAGTGAACGAGCCCTTGACTTAAGTCTATGCGGCTTTCTACTGAAATTGGCGTTTCATGCTTAAGAAATTTCTTGGCTAAACCTTTTAGGTAAACTCGAGATCGATTAGAAAACTAGCGATGTGATCATCTTTTGCCCATCGCAAGGTCTATGTTTTTTTGGCATTTCTGCGGCACTTTTTCGGCCATCGTTGTGATGAGAAATACCAAATTTGGGCTTATAAAGTCCTTTAACCGTAACATCTTCATCCACCGAAAAACTCCTCTAATCTGCTAAATTCATTCGACAGTTTGCGGTTCTGAAGTTTAACTTCCTTTTGGGTGCTCTTCAAAATTCCAACTTTGATAACGCGATTACTTACGCACAGCTACTCCAGCAAGAGTCTCAGTTAGGAGCTACTATCACCTATTTTCAGCAGTTTCGTTCAACGTTGTCATAAACCAGAAATAAAGACATGTAAATGTGCCGTTGATTTTTGGCCAGCACATGGTAGTTTTTGCGAAACTATCACCACTCTATCTAAAGGAATTTCAATCACTTTTCGCTCGAATGCATCCAGAAATGGGAGAAATTATTGACAACATTTCGCCAGTTAGTGGCGGGGCAGCTAGAAGGCCGGTTGCCTCTGCTAGATCACTCTAATGGGACCAAACAAGTCCCGTTCGCTCTGTCAACCTGCTTGAGCGTCGTATCTATCACGCTTTATCCAACGCCGAATCTCCCCTTGTCATGTCAAATAATTTTTCAGATTTTCGCTACTTGTTTATATCATACACTCACAACACACTCAGATACACATATGTGTACATATATCAGGGAGTACACATAGAAAGAGAGAGAGAGAGAGAGGTTGTCCCGCTTCGCCACGAGGTCATATGAGCATATGAATATGCGCGTCTCTCTCGAACGGACGCGCCCTGAGCTACAATCCAACGACCAGCGACTGACCTCTGTCAGTGTCCAACTTCTGCCGATGGAATGGCTGACGGAGATAGAGGTCGCGGGACGAACGGTCCAAGCAAGCTTCTGTTTTTTGTTTCTGCTGATATGCAATTCAGAAAATTCGTCGCAGCGTCTTGACGACGTGCTTCACCCGTTCGAACACGCGCTTACCACTTGAAGAAGTTCTGTCCAGGAATTCAAAGAAGGTCATGTTTGAGGACAGAAGTATGATACGAATTCAGCGGTAGTAGCGCCAGCAGTAATCAAGGCGGTCAATCTGGACAACTGCCAAGTGATATCCAGTTGTTGTTGTTGATTCCACTGGGACCTGTGGCACTTTAAGCACCCCGACACGTCGCACAGGGAATACGGGCCGACCCGCCGAGGAGCTGGAACCCTGGGAAGTGGATCTAAATGTAGGGGGGTCGCTGCATTTCCGACCGTCGGATCACCGTTGTCCCGCTGACACTTCGCGAGGAGCCGCTCGTGCGAGTCTGAGAGACCCGCGTCCGGCCTAATCAAGCTGGGCGAATCTCGCACCCGTAGTTGTCGCTGGGCGTACATTAGTTGTCGCTGACGAGACGGCACTAACTTCGGCGTGTTTGAGTGAATATTCTGTCGCGGCTAGTGTGTGTTCTTCTCGCATGGGGCCAGTGGCCGCGGGAAGACAAACGACTGCGATCCGCTTATGTTTCGTATACCAGTATTGCTGGGTTGGGTTAGATTTCGCTGATGGTTAGCCTTCTGTCTGTAGAAGCGGTCTGGCGCCGTCCGAATGCTCCGTGGAAAGCTTAACTGTACGTTAGGATATTAGATTATAATCTATGAAATGTCTGTGCTGCCGACGGACCAGCTTTAAACCAGCACTGCGTTGAAGACAAGTTTCAGACTCCGGCCATTCACGATAGCATCGGGCATATCGCGCCAGCGGCACTAAATGTAGGAATGTCCTTGCAATAGACCCTTAGCTACGATAAGAAGTTATCAAGCTAGTTTGATCGTAGGAGGCAATCGGGTTGG
>MNPL01014890.1:29896-46169 GCA_002081605.1 Tropilaelaps mercedesae | reverse complement strand
ATATATATATATATATATATATATATATATATATATATAGCTCTAGTGTCCATAAACTAATTTTTCCCTTTTTTTAGCTGTTTCTTTCACGACAATTCATTGTGTGCGCAATGCGCCTTGATGCAAACGAGCTTTCGAATAGAATGGGAAATCAGGGGGAAGGGAATGCGCCAGCATTCAGAGGAAAAAACCATAAAATCGGCTCTAATAAGAGGAGCCACAGGCACCAAATAAAATGGTGGTGTTACACGCTTCGGTTTCATTACGTTCGAACAGGCTCGCAGAACATCACTGACAAGGCCTCAATTTCTGCGTTGCAGCTGCTTTACGCAGGAAAGATTTTGGCTAAGTGTTATGGTTTCATGTAAACGGTTATCTGAGTTTGGCGTCCTATACTAACCTATATTCCTATGTAAAATGTTTTTTCACCACGACAACAAAAAGTTAAGTCAGGCGGCTTAAGGTCAATGTCAGGAGACTATCTCCTTGCAAGAACATCTGAGTACTGCCTATCGACGATAAGCTTCGTAGGTATAACGTTGGCGCAGAGAAACAAAAAAGAAGAAAGACAAGTCTTGCAGTCTGCAGAAATCATATGGACGACACCACGAGAAATAGGTTTATACATGTCAACGAGCGGATAAGTTCACCCCTAACACGGGTAAATGTTACCTATCAGGCATTTCTGTGACATTTTAAGCCCGGCATTCTGCGATACAGCGGAGAACGCGATGTGAAGCTAAAAGAAGGTGTAGCAGTTGGTCCCGTAATGTGACACTACTGTCCAGAATGAACAAAAGAGTCAATCAGCCGATGCAGCCTACTAAAACTACGTCAACGTCGGGCAAAAATAATTCTTAGGGCTTGACGTCGGAGACATGAAGTATCCGCTGCGTAATCGGCTCGTCAGTTTGGGTACCTCCACATAGAACTATGGACGCATATGGTTGTGCGGACGTCAGAATATTTTATACCATACCACGGAGAAGCAGAATGCTTTACTATTGCGCGATTTGAAAAAGCCTGAGTACACGCGGACAATTTCACTAACTTAACGCCGCTCAGGAAAGTTTAGAGGCCGCAGATCAAAGTTCCGTCCTTTTTAGAGCGAAAGAAGCCAACCTACCGTCCCCAATTTCGTGATTAAAGTAATAAAATCTTTTATAGTGAAACTTTGATATAGTTAATCCAAAAACTCATTGTTAAGTCAGCGTCCTATCGCACATAAAATATTGATCGTCGGTAGAACGAAACAAACTTGATATGGCTTTGAAAAAACAGTCAGATTTGCTCATTATTAATGTAACAATAATAACGCCGAACAGAACCTACGTAAATTGTCAATTCATGGTGATAAAACTACAAAGAGCGGAATTCAACTATTTCAGTATAATGCTCACAATGATGTGCCCGAATACTATAACGACAGTAAATAACAGAAAAATAGTGCAGAACCCTTAAGTCTATCATCCCAGTGTATTCAAGCAGCGCCTTGAAACCCAGTAACCTCAATTTAAGCCTACGTAACCTGTTGAAAACAAACGCGCAAACATCGAACGAGATAAAGGTCGGCCAGGACAAATTCTGTATGAACGTAGTTCAAAGCTACCAGGTCGTCAAAGTCATCTTAGCTAATTTATAGAGGCTTTTGCCAAAATATCCAAATGAATAGAGTATTCATCCATCATATCCTGAGTAAATTGGTCTCAATTTATGCATATTGGATACGTAGGGACACCAAAATTCCTCGTTACAGCGAGCTTAATTATTTAAAAGCGTGACACTCTTTTAGAACGTCTTTGTGACTTGTATGCAAAAAAGAATCAGATCTAACAGAATTATAGTATTGCGTTTAGTATTATGTATATTATTTTCTAGAATAATCATAAAGTAATTAAGCATGCTATATTGATTTATTTGATGCTACGTTCATATGTGCAAACATAGAAATAAAATTGGCTAAATAACAAGTACAATGTTCTGTTGCCAAAAGAGTCAGCGTGGATTGCACGTAAGCATACACAATCTATTTGTGCATAGCTTGAGACAATAGATGTAAGGTTGAATGGTGAAAAATTCACGTCGAATAGTGCTAAGCATGAAATACATTTAAAATAAAAATCAAGAGATTGAGTATGTTTCACGCATTCGATAACTCAGTGTCTTTGGAAGAACTCGATACACATTCGGACAATAAATGGATGAAAGCATCGTTTAAATGAGTTTATCAACCATGATTTTTCATAATTTGTTTTTATAATATAATCGTAATAAAATATTTTAGTCATATTAACTGTATACATGAAACATATCAGCTGGTTGATTCAACGCAAATGGCATTATACGTCGTCCGATAAAAACTGGTCTGTCAATAACAGTCATTTAGTCAAAAATTAAATCTTATTTAGCAGATCGAATCGTTGTTCACAGATTCTTCTGCCGTCGAAGTTTAGTTGAGCCAAGGCGTGCGACTCGTTTTGCTCTGTCTTCTGAAAGGTGCTTAGAGCATTTTCACCGCCCGTCAGATGATGACACACACCTACGGTGATAGAACGCCACAAAAGGACAATTCCGGTTCTCCGAAAGGGCCCTCCCAGAAACGACCTTGCTGAGCGGGATATTCTCTCCTAGGGGCCAGCCAGCCAGCCAATCACCGTTCGGTGTCGCGACCGCTTCAGACAGATGGCTGGCTAAAGAGTAAGCAGACAAAGCTGTCTCTAATTAAACATAACATTTGCGATGATGATGAAGCGATGTCTGCAGTTAAAAATGTCTAAGTGCCATTAAATTCAGCACCCACCCCGTGCCGGTTTGGTGCTCTTGACTTGGTTTGGATACAATCGCCGACACGCTTGGGTCATGAGAGTTTCCGCCCTTCGCAGTTTGGGAGACCTTTGAAAATGAATTGTAAAGACTAGCCCGGACATAGCTTTGATAGCTATGACTTGCATATGACTGAGGCCTGCCGTTTTAATACGGCCGTATGAATCTTCAAGGAGAACAATGTGATGATGAGTTATTGTTTGAAAGTACCTAATTTATTGTTCAGTTATTATTTAAAAGTGCGCCCAGGTAGTTCGTCTCCGGTCGTAAAGCGCACGCGAATGTACTAAGTTACCAAGCTTGACTTGACCTAAAAAATGTTTAAAGCTGTTTATTGCCACCATTTAACATCTACGCTAGCGCTTTTTTAATTACTTCGTAGGGCGGACCCCATAAATGTAAATGTGCGACGGCGGGAATCGAACATGTGCACCTACATGTCTCCTCCGATCGCAAGGCGCACGCGGATGCACCAAGCCACCGAACTCAATGCCGAGTCTAACACCTAAAATATTTTTTTAGGGCTGACAATCAGCCAACATTTAACGTTCACGATAGCAGTTTTTGCATTACTTTTGCGTAAGACGGATTCCATATAAATGTAAGCGTGCACTGGCGGGGATTGAACCCATGCACCTACGTGTGTCGTCCGGTCAATGATTTTTTAACAAAAGCACTCTTTAAAAGTTGTTGAGATATTTTTCTCAGCTATAGCGTTTGGTTCAAGGCCAGAGCCCTATATGCTAGAAGTTGCACTACCTGCGTTCTTAGTGGAACGGAACCCTTCGCAATGTTCAAAACATTGCCCTAGTTGGGATAAGTGAGGGAATAAAATGTGGCCGTGCATCGCTGACTATAGTTTAGTATGATTATTCTTCCTTTTTTATTGAAAGATCGACTGAAGCATCACGACTTGTAGTGTGCTCTAGATTGGTCATGTCGTAGATAATAGTGACACGGGGGTTGGACGACAACTGAATGGATAGTGCTTTGTGTACATTTAGTTCCGACCGGGATGGGTCGTTTTCGACTGGGCTCTCTAGCTATCCGTACTGGTGGGGATATTTGACTGTGTATGAGGAAGTATCCTTCTAGAAAGGCGGCCCTCTTAACCAACTATTGAAGAAACAAAAAAATGTTTAAATTGAGCTTTTCTATATGAACATTCAGGTATCAATTTGAACGGAGAACTCCAATGTTTAATGATTAGATTTTTCGGTGCTTGAACTCTCATCTATTCACCTACCCCTTGTGTGTGACGCCTTCGGTGCCCCTTACGGCAATTTCTGATGCATGTTGCTTACGCGTGCCATTGTCGTGACATCACTCGTTCCACAGCTCACAACGCAATTTCCAAGCAGTTGATATGGCCACTGCGAATGCAACCGTGTTCTTTGCTATGACCTCCATCAGCCTTTTATGCAATACAGCCATTACTAGCGGAGCGCTGTTGCTGTTTCAATTAACTGTTGCACTGGTGGCGTGGCTTGCGGCGCCCCTGTTAAACCAAGGAGTCGCAACAGTCGGTCGTGCCGCTGTCAAAATCTTCAAATATGTCAAAATATGATGTTATGACGTAACTATTAGTTTATTTCCTAACGGCGATTTTGTACTCAACTTGATTTTGCGGTGGTTAGCGGATTGCCTATTTTGGTGACCTTTTCTGTATCAAAGGCCATATTACTGTAAATAGTTGTTCACCTGGAGGAGCTGAAAATATTATCATAACTTATTACCTTTTATATTTAGGATAAAAGGTATTTTTCACATCCGACGCTAATGTAGCATTTCCGTTCACGTATTAATTTTTTCCTTCGGGTCTAGGTATTTTCGCTCGTGTCTAGCCTGACCAAGTTAGACTGAGGTTGAGCAATCTTTTTGTAGCCTTTGACGGAATTTCATTTATACGCGGATGATCCTGTTCTTTAGCTGCTCGCCGCTCATCCTGTATGTATTTTAGATGAACATTGATTACTAGGTTAGACGTAAATTTTACACGCGTAGCTACATCTAGAGTACATGTTGCTCACTGCAAAAAAGTTCCCTGAAGTTCTGTCCGATCGTGAAAGTTGTCAGTTGTGCCCGACCCGTCTTTTAAAAGAAGCACTGGCCCGGCTAAACAGTAAGCTGTGGAGCTTTTGATTTACTGTAGATTGCTTTGCGCCGATGATATGGATCCTAATGCAATTTCTTGTGTGCTTAGAATTGCTCGAAATATTGCAAGGTACAGTCCTAAGCCAAAAAATTGTGACGCTTTAAATGAATTTAGATGAAGTTGAACGTTAACATCTTTTTTGATGTCCTTTGCCACACACGGCCTTCTTTATTTTATTTTTACTCTATTTGTTTCGCAGGGTTATGTTAATGATACTTCGATAATGATAAGACTGTTAACACTTGTCATAGTTAGTTAGTTTCTCGTAATTAAGGTTTCTGCGCTCCCATTTCAATATCCAATATTCCGGAATGATTGCGCTCATCCCTAAGTGTGTACTAACTAATGTCAAAGCTAAATTGCAGATTTGTTTTAGAAGAAATTTGTGTTCGTAAATTATGAAGAGTGCTGCGGCCATTTTCTTTCAAAATATATAAGCGCTACCAAAATGGCAACCACAATTAATTTTGATTAGCCTAACTGAATTATTAGAGGATGCTCCTCAATTTAAATTTGGGACCGTTCACACAGTAGCTTAGTAGCAACTCTCAGTATACCTAATGCATATCACCTAAATCTGATCTACTCAAGCTAAGTAAAATTAAAGCTGACCCAACAGAATACAAACCAAACAGACAGTGCTTCATCTAAATAAACTTAGTGTAAACTTGACCATACGAATCCTACTTTAAACTAATCTAGTACACTCACATAAGTGATTTTATCCTGAGTAATTGGGAGATTGTCCTTCTTTCATGTCGGAAATTGTGTCTCGTGTTACTTCAATTTAATCCATTCAAATTAACTTTACCTTTATTTAGCCAAAAGTGATGTGAAAGCCAACGACGCCGACAGTTTACAGAGAGTTAAGCCTATGAAGAAGCTGTTTCACTAGAAACCTCTCAGCGGGCGACTAATGGATCACTGCAGCATGCTACCATTTTCACCGGTAACTCTGCAACATGCTACTTAGTTGTCCCAGAAAATGCTGCAATCGTACCTAACTCGGCCGAGTGCAGGTCAGCATAGCTTGCTTACGTCTAAACTCTATATCACTCCGACCCAGCCTTTTTACACGGATATGGGTTAAAAATAGTTCGACACATATTTGATCGAGGACGTATAGTGCACGAGGCACAAGCGATGTCATTGGCGTTTCTAGAATCCATTAAAAAGCCCTTACCCACATTCACAGACGCCCGGTGACCTGACGTAACTTAACGCAAAGTTCAACATATCGGTTTCAAGTGAAAAACGCCTGGTAAGCTAAATCCTGACAAAGTATAAAAATGCCCCCTACTTCCAGCCCTGGCCATGTCGTGAATAATTACACTTAGCACTTTCGGTTTAGCCGCACAGGGATTCAACATCTGCAGAGAGATTCGGCTGTTACGATTAGGTTGCTTATACACTAAGCCTTAACGGCTGTTTGGCAGCACACCTGTCCTAGGAGAACCGCCACGAGGGTTGCAAAGCCTATAAACTCGTTTGTTAGCTAACAGAAGATATAAACGAGTATCCGGGCTACCACAAGCTTGTAGCAGAACTTGTTATGGCTTGCCAATGGTTTTGACTTCATTGCGTATGCGAAAGGTTCGCAATTTGTTAATCATGACGCTGCTAATGGGTAGTGGACTAAAAAACGGCAAGACTAGCTTTTTAAAAACGCTAGCCTACACAATGATAAAACCAGGCATTGCATATTTCATTGTTCTACTGATAAATGTTTGTATTGGAACTAAAAAATAGAAATTTAACGCTAGCTTTTTCAATGGTAAATCTTTGAATCCGCTCTTACCGGCCTGAACCTTGGAATTCATTGTGAGATTAAAAACTCCAAATAGAAGCAATATGACTTTTGTTGTACGTTTATATTAATTTCACGATGATAGCGGCAGAATAACGACATTTATTCGTTTATCGTTCATGTGTGTGACTGCATAGACATACGAGTGGATCATCAACAGAACCAGGTAGCGTGTATTCACATACCATCGAATATTTGCGGATTTTGGTTCGAACAACAAGCCAACTATATACGAGGTAAGCGCATCGGTTCAATCATATGATAAACTCCGTTGGTATCGTCGCACATACAGTGCACACGTTGCCCGACAAACGGACAAACACGGCAATGATCGGTCCAGAAAAGCAATACCCTCAAGCCAGAGCACCGAGGGAGAACATCCAACGCCTGACGTGTCTGAAGGCGTGTGCAGAGTAGAACCATGAGGGGTTGTGGGGGCCCATCAAGATCGCTTATCGACCTAAGTGATTGACGGCCGAGACGTGATATCATTTCGATTTCCAGCCTGCGTCGCATTCCGCATGGCGGAAGGTTCCAAGGCGAAACCTCACAACGCAAGAACCCCTTGGTATCCACTAGCGTCATCGATGCAAACAAGCAACTACATAGCCGAGCAGGAGTGCACCCGGAGCAGGCCCGTGAGGGCTGCGTCAGAGCAACGAACTCTGAGTAGGTGGCCGAACGATTCATGAGATACCTTCGTGGTCCATCCAATCGGAGAGGAAGCCACCAGGAAATGTGGACTGGCGAGCCCTATACACATAGTCGAACGGTATAACATACAACTAGCTAAGCAACAAAGATGCGTATATATGGACATAATCAATCATCAATAAGTCCAGTAACAATTATGGCGACCACATGTTCAATTTAGCTATCAAGCTATATATTAGCTATAGTAATATCTCTGTTGGCTGTCACCGAGTCGTTGGCATCCTTCGGCGCTAAGCCGGTATGACGCGTGACTCAATAAATCAGTGAAGGAAAACAAGAAGTGAGGCCCAGAATGATGGCGAGTGATCGTACTCAAAAACCGACAAACGGATCTGATATGCCGCTGTCTTCTCCGACTTATGTCCTGACATTACGGGCCCCCCTCGAGGGACGTTTCTATAGACGCTCGTATCCTTGGGAAAGTTGAAGCGCGGTGCAAATGCTCGAACGGCGAAAAGGGCTGACTGGGTCGATCGGGGCCTGCTTAGTCAGAACGGCTTTCAGAAGGTGCGTTTGCTAAAAGGAGTAGTTACAGGTTCCAGGGCAAAAAGATGGTGCGGAAAGGGGGAAAATAGTTGCCAAAGGGCTATTGCCGATGGACGTAAACCAGCGCCAGGTACAGTCGTATACGAGCAGAGGTAGCCTCCTCCTTGATACTTGCTGGGAATGTGACTGTTACGGTGCTGAACCGATGGAAACGCGGAAAACGCCACCCTCATGTCTCTTGTGGGTCCAATTGGACCGGCTTTCTCGGACTGGGGTGCGAGAGAGGAGAGGGGCAGGTTGTATAAAAGCAATCAAAACTTGCAAAACCGACCTCCCAGAAACACACGCATGCTCAACGGCACGCAGACACTCACGCTCCAGATCGAAGAACCGAATTTGTCCGTCGGTTCGAGTCGTGGTTTGCTAGAACAGGCGGAAGAGACGAAGCTAGAATACCTGTTCAATTTGCAACCGCCGATGAGCTCAATTCCATAACGCTCTGAAAACTGTCCACTCTCTCATTTTTTTGCTTTGAACCAATACATTCAATTGAAATTATTAATGCCAAGCCAATTTTTTATCTCGTGAAGTAAAATGACCAAAAAATATATATCGCAAGAAGTCTTCCTTTCCTTAATGCTGTCGTTAGCAAATCGACATATCGCGCAACCACCTTTGAGACACCATGTGCTAACCACTATCTAACTTGTTGCCTACCAACGATTCGGTGCTGACGATCGCGCACCTCAGTAAAGCTTCATATAAGCGAAATAAAGAAAATGTTCTTCAACCAGTACAATCAAAGGTGACATAAATATGTAAATGCAGTAACGAACGTATGTTATAATTACTAATATCTTGTAAAATGCCTACGATCTACGATTTGGCAGCAGTGAATACCTGAGTTGCATGGAATTATCATGACATGTTGTATATTAGCCGCTTTTAAGGTAATACTGATATTGTAAGCTGTAAATTTTATTCACTCTGCTTTTATTCACAAGAACTAAACGTTGTTATCTACAGTTACGCTAATAGATCACATTTAAATTGAATTGAATATAAATTTAGGGGCATTAACCACATTTGGGAAGTTGCTAAAAGCAAATGCTTACATAACTAAATAAAAACAAGCTTTTTGATGCGATTCGAAACATACTGTGGAATGGTATCTCAAAGACACGGTATTCTATTGGGAAAAGCTGGCAGGCATTGACGTGTATCACGTCTCATTTCAGCAAGACGTCGCGCCCTGTTATTTTACACAGCGAGAGGCCGACTACTTGCACCATTGCTCCGGTAAAAAAGGCCAGGCGGTTAAGGCCCCTGAAGTGGATTTTGATGGAATTTTCAGAAAAATCCTTTAAGTGCGTTGCTATATGCGCGTTCTTATCACATTTCAAATCTGGTACTTTTTTAACAATAATGAGCATGGAGCAATTCTAAAGGAGACCGAATTTTTTGCATATTCCTTAATGGCAAAATCTCCATTCTAAACTTAGGAAGGCATGACCTATACATCGACCTATACATGACCTATACGTGACCTATACATCGACGCTTTTCTTCTACTCTGGTGACTAACATTATACTTGAGGTACAACTAAAAATATCTGACAACACTTTGATGGAAATCGACGACCTTTTTTTCAAATAACTAGATTGGACGCATTGGTAGAGATTTAATTAAGCATACTATTTGAATAAGTCAGGATCTCAACCAGCTAAGTGGTTTTTTTTATGAACTCGAATGTGAAAATTGATTCGTTGAATGCTGATATATATCGTCCCAGTGGGCTATCTCAAGCCAAACAACAAATAGCGTACCTTAAAGATATTCTAACCTTGCATATTTTGACTGAAAATGGTTTAGGTGTATATGCATGTGCTGCAACAAAAACATACATCAAAAACCTTAACCAACCTTAACTCCTACAGGCACACGACGAATGGCAATGGCTAATAACAGTAATGATGAATGCATGTTTTTTCTTATGTTACTCCGCTAGTGCGTGCCTGAATATGTAGAAAGATCGTTTCAACTTACCCAAAAACGAAGAAAAGTGCTGCGATCTTATTCCTTTTGCCAGTTGTACAAGCAAGATTTCAAGCGAGATGGCTTCGGAGAGGTGACAATCAAGTGAAAACTCTAAACGTAAACGCGAATAGTTGACTTGACACGATTTTGAAGTTGGTGCGATATCTGCAATGTGCAGATATGATAGAAGGCCGGAAAGAAAGATGACTTCCGGGAGGCGAACGACTAAAGCAAGGAGCAAGCACTCACGTAAAAACTGTGATGACTTCTGAGCTAGGCTGCGCCACCTGGAGCTCTCAGGTCGGCCTCTGTTTTTACTTTTCTATTCCGACAGCAGACACCCAATTGTGTTGTAACGAACGACGGATTGCACCCTTCAAAACCAAACACCAGGTGGGCCTAAGCTACTTAAGTATTTGCCCATTTTATACATACTGGAGTGGATTAACTTAGTTCAACAAGGGAAGATTTGCGTTGAGCTGCTGTAATAGTTGGAGCAGATATGCATGAATAGCCGACATTCTGTTGGAAAATACGCCTGCACGGTGCAGATCCATTACATTTACCTACATTTATTTCTATTGGAGGGCTGTAGTTATGCTTATCTTAGGCGGAAAGAGGGAAACACGATGGGAGCAGAAACACTGGAAGGAAAAATACCAGAGTAGTAAGATATCTCAATAGTTACCGTTCGGACCTAGAATTTAAATCGCAGTGTTTCTGTACGCTAGACATGGGTTCACCATCCCAGCATAAGGCACTCACCTATCCTTTATATTTTTTCATTTTAAAGTCCATATCAAGCAAAGGACTCTAGTGGAGTCTAGTGGAAAATGAACGATTAGAAATTAACTGTTATAGTTACCACATCTAACATGCAAGAGGAGGTAGTCCTATGAGTAAACAGATGCGCCAGTTAAATAAGCGATATTTTTTGTAACAGAATTAGTGAAGAGAAAGCTGCATGTTACTAACCAGCATCCTAAACATTATCAGCGGGGCTATATCTAAAAAGCTTTTGTTACGCACTATTCAATTACACGAACAATTATTTGATTTAACATTAAAAAATTACAAAACCAGCCTTTACGTGATGAATACAAATATCTGAATACCTTTTAAGTAACGGGTACAATTAATAAATAAAAAAATAAATAACATTTGTATCAGCACAATCGTAAAACTGTAATATTCTAGTTGTTACACACGAGGACAACATGCATAAAGGTGTAAAATTGCACTTGAATATATATATATATATATCGGAAAAATACTTATAAGCCGTATACACCCAAGCTTCTCATTTTATTAAAAATAGTTATATTACCAAAAAGAAAGGGAACATGAAATAAACCAATTTCGACACCTAGACGCTTTAAAAGATGTCACAAATAATGCATAAAAAATAGTTATTGACTTAATAGATAAACGAAAAACCCTTCTAAGGCATTCTAATGAACATGGATGTTTGCTATGCCGAAACACTGCCGTGGAACAAGCCTCAGTATACGAGCATGTAACATTTCTAGGAAGAGCCAGCGTGTCCGGCAATTTCTGGTCTACTTCTTAATCTCACCAGTCAATAATGCACAATGAGTGGATATTCAAGCTAAACATACAAAGATGCTCTGAGCTTTTGCATAATAGTGGACTAAATAGGCTAAAAAGCTTAACGGTGTCAGTGCGGCTAGTAGCGCCATCTATCCACTGTACAGTGTACTAATTTTAACATCGCAGAAAGGTTGTGGGAACTATACGGAATAAATTAATGTATACAAGCTATCGATAACGTCAAAAAAATATCATTGTTTGCTGATGCCAGATCTAGACTGTTTTTATGATATCGCATAGTATCCATAGTATATAGGAGAGCTGCATACATTCATATTCCATTGAACTCCAAGGAAGGCACGGCGAGTCATGATTATTGGGAGTATCTACAGAAAATAATTTTCAGTAAGTCCGGACACTGGGTAGAGAATTCTATATTAATAAAGGAGTAAGAATCAAACACTCTTACGTACCTACCTTTGGTCATGTGCAACAATACCAAAGGACTATCAGGGATGCCTTTAATATCTAATCCAATATTAAGTAAACCTAAACATTTTGTGATTCCAATCCCTTTCGAGGCGCGTCGATTAGGCAGAAATAATACTACGTGACCTTCATTCCATTCAAACAAATCTGTTATTTTATAGCGCAATAACATGAAAGAATAATTACGTATAAATGATATTTGGAGCATGGTATTACTCAAAAATCATGTGGAAAAAGTGTGAAAGTGATGAAGAGGCGAAACAATACTTACAAAATTATGAGTTTTTCTCTGCTTAAAATTCGCATGTAAGTTAATTTTTTTTATTTTAAGCAAGGAATGCCCAACAAGACCAAATACTAAAATTTGAATTAAATCATATTTAACGCCTCTTACATCTTGATATTCTGAAGCAAATATAGTAACGGGGGGGAGGTGAAATATATAGAAAATTAATTAGCGTTTTAAGCCCAGTATTACTGTGCTATAAAAACAATGCATTTCCATATGTTTCAAAACTTGAATAAATTAACAGAATATTTTCTTCTATTGAATACTACTGCGCTAAACGGATCCTTTCTACAATAGGTCCGCATAACAGGCGGCATATAAGCCTTCCCCCGGTAACCAAAGAAGTGGTGAGATTTCATCTGTCACTGTCAAAGCTGGCTCCTAAGGTTAGCTACCTCTGCTCTGCAAAATCCTAGTGTTCAGATCTGGTTCCTTGAAGCGTTGTACAAAGCGTGCAATACGAACGCGTTCAATTTTATGATATACCGTCGGGAAGCAACGCAGGTATGCTAGACTACGAATAATGTATTACACAAATCCTGAACAGTAGGGAGCCGAAGCATAACCCATGAGGTACAAAAGGACAGAACGTGACATGACTAAGAATACTGTTTAACAAAATAAAGAAGTACTGGCTAATAACTAAAAGTGACTCTCGTTGATTTCATATAAACCTATCATATGAAATCTTTAACGGCACCGCCAACGATTACAACGTGGATCGTGCAAAGGCGATAGGGGGTCATATGCGAAACTACATTTTGCTCTACGAAATTTAACAGCATCGAGAGAGTTCGGCGTTTGAATTTACTTTTTGACAACTGTGAGCACAAGCATGAACAGATATGTTGAAGGAGAGGACAAAGTGATCCTTATGCATCTATATTTTTTTTAAGCTGACCATCAGCCAACATTTAACGTCCACGGTAGCAGTTTTTGCATTACTTCGTAAGACAGACCCCATATAAATTTAAATGTGCACCGGCGAGGATCGAACCCGTGCACCTACGTGTCTCCTGCAGTCGCAAGGCGCATACGAATGCACCAAGCCACCGAGCTCGACGATCCTTATGTACCTGTACGACGTGAGCAGCACGATTATAAGCACAGCATAGTATATATACATATATACATACCACTCCTTTTCCAATTCAGTACAACACCGGATTGTTATAGGGACAGCTTTTTGTATGACATGTCCAAAACAGATTGCGCATTTCTTTTTGTTCATTTGTTCACGATCTCTGTATTAATATATTTGGTTTTGTTGGTAAATTAGACGTGAACCATGACATTATTTCCCGAAAGCGCGCTCACTTATCTTCCCGTATTGGACTCTCGTCTCTTTAAAAAAAACTGTGCCTAACGTGCGAAAACATTTGCCGTATTTATACAAAAAAGATCCAAAAAGTGACCAGAATTAGCATTAGGAAATTCTATAACTGATCAAGTCATCTCTTAGACAGACATCTTTATCACAGATAAAATTCACTTACCAAAACTTAACAAGCACTGTGATAATTTAAAATGAGTTGTCTAGCTGATTAACTTAGCTATGCAATAAAAACGACATCTATTGAGCTCGCTTGTTTGATGAATCATTCTCATACAAGTTTCAGAAAAACTTTTATCATCTAAAACTTTTTCAGAGTTAACCATCAGTTAACGTTTAACGTCCATGCTATAACTCTTCGCGGTAGTCATTAAGACGAACCCCATAAATCTGCAGCGCCGCTAAAGGAGGGGGAGTGCCTACATATCTTCTCCGTTCGCAAAGGGCCGTTAAATGCATCCGGCCACCGACTCTTGGACCATCTGTCCCAAGCGAATGAAAGCATTATCTTCACTCGGACAGACACTTACCCAGGTATCACTTTGAAGAAGCTTTGCATACATAAAAAGAATATTATTTGTCACTATTTTTGTTTATTTAGTCTAAGCATGAACGATAATTATCTTGCTAGTGTTTGCAGAATCACTGGACGCCCTTGAATATTTTGCACCGTCATTTTATTGCACACAACTTGCATTCAATTGGTTTTCAGAAGAACTTTATCGACTTTCTATGTTTGAGCTACGATTCCAGCTATATCACGACATTTCAAACGCAGGGTTGAATTGCAATGGCCATTAAATTACCAATGAAAAAAGTATAGAAGCTTTAGTTCTGCTATTGTGTATTTCAGTAATGGTATATTTTTAAGATAACAGCCAACGGTTAAACTCGGAACTAAATTTTGCTGAAACCCTCATTTAGAGCTATTCAACAGGCTTCGAAGTCCAAAACACTTAATGGTATGTAACGGGAAAATCATGTTAGATGGTAATGAAAACGATTATGCTACTAATTAAAAATTCAACCTATATTTCTTAGTTTCGATGAAAAAGAGCGTGTTCATCTTACATTTCATAACAGATATTGCGTGTAGTGACGAAAATAATTTTCTAAATAGATTATGACATTTCACGAAATCGTGCATCTCCGACTAGTACAGATAGTAGCTAAACTATAAAAACAAAAAAATGAAATATGCTGTCCGCATATTCTGTTGCCTTTCATTTGTTTTGGATGTTGTTTCGAAGCGTTGCTTCATATAAGGCCTTTAAATCAGGAGACTGTGTACCAACATTTCTCTCTGTTCCTTCGCACATTTCGTTTCTCTATAAAACCCTTAAACTCAATGCACGACGGGTAAACTGAGTTTGTATATTTGTTTCGCCTGACAGACATCTAACCGTTTTCTGTTCTTGTGATGGAGTTGAGCTTCGCATCGCACGGCGGCGGCGTTCGACAGCGGGACCGATGGAACAAGGTATCGTTTATGGGCCACAGAAGATCTATGGTTAGGTGCAGTAAATACATTCGTTCTTCTATCAATGGTTTCAGCGATTGCTGGCATCGTCGAGCGAAGTGGTTACTTGTGTTCCAGACTACTGCCCAGTCTCCCTTTCCGTTTTCAGCTTTTTACTTTTTTCGAAGCTCCCCGCCCACTTCCACTACTACCGTCGCGGCCCGCCGCATCACCTGACGTCGGCAGTAGCTTGTTCCACACGCACGAGAAACTTAAGAACAGTTCACGCGCAGAACTCAGATAGGCTGGCACGCCACACCACGGACGCGACTGTAGTTAGGCGTGAGTGAGAGCACTGGTGATACGAAATCGAGATAGAGATCGCCATAGTCGTCGTCAACGAGGAGCGTCCGCGAAGCTGCATATGACGCCACCAGGAGGCAAACTTTTCAGCTTTCAAACTCTAAATATGGATCAGACCCACACGCATCCACCGACACACAAGCAGACACTCTAGCCCTTTCCTTTTTGCCTCCTTCCTTATCCTCATATGGGGGTGCCATGAGGATCGGGAATGTATACCGCAAACTACGCGAATTCCCCTACCGACTCGGCAGAACCCTCGAAACCGTCTTCGTCCAAAGTGTCGGTCGGTCGTTGGAAAGAACCCGCATTCGGCCGCTATCCCCATGGTACCCTTGCCACCAACCCTCAGCGTCCCCATTAACCGCTTCAAATACTTCAAACAACCCCCGAGCCAGTGGTACAAGGGGGTGCGCCCGCAAGGAGCAACCGTCAACGCTGCAAAGAACGTCAATGTAAAGCGCGCACGCCGCACGCTCGCGCCGAACCACGACGAGTGCCCCACACCGAACACCCAGCAGATCGCATGAGGGAAAGCTGTTCCAACGTCTAACATCAGCTACTATATCTAGACCAGAAGGAGGAGAGATGCAGGAGGAGAAACAGAGAAACAGGACAAGAGAAGGCAAAATAGAGAGAAAGAGTGGTGTGTCTATGTGTCCAGGGGTATATGTTTGCAAATGTGGATTTCAGCGCACGTAAGCATGTATTCCATTGGAGACCCCAGAGTGTAGTACAGGTAGCGAGGTCTCAATATTACGAAGGG
>MNPL01014890.1:4831-29345 GCA_002081605.1 Tropilaelaps mercedesae | reverse complement strand
GAGTATATACATATATACATAGAGTGTATATATATATATATACTTAGAGTATATATACATAAATTGTAAAAATAAAGTCACGACACAGATCATTTTATTTCCAATCAAGTTATATTATCAATTTATTATAGTATTACGCACGTTGTATTTTTAACACAATGAACCTAGATAATTGATTTTTTGTAGTAAATAATAAATCTAGATATCGCATAATTTAGATTATTCATGCAACGAAGTTAGAACGAACTATTATTATGACTATTTGGAAACAAAGAAATAGTTTCAGTCGCATCAATGCGTAGAACCTTAGCTGGACATAGAGGTTAAGCTCTTCGAAATAATCAGATGGAATCTGAATAATGCACTAATTCATTAATGAAAACTAATACAAAAACTGCCATGTGGGCGCTTTGTTCCATATGTCCATTATGAACCTTTGCTTGGCGAGAACTGTTAAAGATAGCAGGGACCGATAACGATATCCCTGTCTATCTGCAGCATTCGGTGTTGGGCTATTTTATAAGGCAAGTTTTGATGATTTCCACGTGTAATTTTTTATATCTACGCTTCGGGTGTGCCATGGAAGATAACCCAATGATTTCTATGCGTTTTCGGTGTTCATGTCTCATGGTAAACCTTTGAAACTAGTTTAATGGTTTTATATGTGATTTTCAATTCCCCTAGCTTTCAACATTCTTTAACGTTTCCGCAGGATGCTCAAGTGACAATGTTTCCCTCTACGAACAGTCTGTACACCATTTATCATTTGTAGAACTATTTTATTTCGAGTGTGCTATAGATTATAGTTTACCATGTCTTTTCAGCCCTTTATACTGCTATCGTGCTCTCTGAGCAGAGAACTATTATTCAAATAGTTCCAGGCATCTTCTGCACTAAGTGGGCGTGTATCCTGCGTAAAATATGCATAGGGTTCTGCCTAGCCACTCCGAAAGATCCCATCCTCTCGGGTGCAAACCATTGCTTCCCACTCGTCGGGTCGAAGCCGCCAGTTAGCAAAGTCCTCTAGTTCATGTGTATATTAAGAAGTCAGTTTGAAGGTCTTCAAGAAATCCAGAAGATCCTGATATGCCGCCAACGGGCAAAATGCAGCATCTATATACCACAACCTCTAGTGCCTCGTTCCAAAAAAGGCTTTTTTTCCCTTTAAATTCTCAATTTAACTTTCTGATATTTAGAGCAATTTAGATAACAGCATACTTCCTCTTATCTATATTCTACTCATTTCTCGCAACATGTACATGATAGATTTAACAAATAAGACGTATGTCGGCTTGTGAAACAATTTCAGCTTCGTCTAAAAGACCGTAATCTAGAGCTCTTCTTAAATTTAGTTTTGTCACTTTGCCTTTATATTGCCTGCAGCCAAGCCATGAAGGTATAAACATTCTGCGTTTTTTTATCGACTTTCGGTTTCTCATATACTCATACACTGTAAGCAAGATATATCATAGAGTCAAGTATCAAGCTTATGGTGTATCCTAAAGGTGATACTCTGTGTACTTGCAGGCGAATCACACCAGTGCCTTTACAGGTTTGCGCTGGGTGCGCATCCCCTCGCGACATTATTATTACGTCGTACCCTTTCATTGTTTTTCGCTTTGTTACTCATATCTACCTTAAATTTAGGACATACGCCAAAAGCTCTGATCTTTCTATCGTAATGACTAGAGGTGCACCCGAAACAATAACGCATCTACCGTTTCGACGCTCTGCTGCGTCTACGCCCCTTCCAATTGTATTCTACTACTAATTGGTATCCAGCCGGCTGCTGCTGTTGCTCTGGATGGAGCAACAACTACTGCCTATTGGCAACACCTTCGAATTGACTGCTTTATTTTTTGTCGGCAGTTCCACTTTAGGTCAGTAGCCGACACTGTAGATGATCGCTACCGTTATGCAACAGACGTGAAAGAACAACCACGCAGAAGGTAATGCAGGAACGTAAGGCAACTGTTTGTAGTAAACTCCACCAGCAAATAGAAAAGGAAATTCAGCTAGTGATGTCTTGGCTACGCGTTACCTGTGTAAGATCACAGTGACATCGAAACAGAAAGGAGGCTCTAAAGCCACATTTTCCTGGAGACATACATTAACAAAAAATATATGAAAACAAATATAAACTCGGATTGACATAAAGTAACAATTATGTGTTTACATATATATAAACCGGAATACGTTCATATCGGATATTTTTCGAGTTTCTGGCATTCAACGTAATTGATCTTGTGGTATCGAATATAATTGATCCTAGTTGACGGCTGCTGTGAATATAAAAGGATACAATATGTATTAACCTGATAGCTTCAACTTAAGGTGGACGGAAGTTACTGTACAATTCAAATTAAAGATCAAATGACTAAAAGTTAAAATGAGTTTTTTAATCTAACGAGATTTTTCCTGTCTTTGGCAAAAAGGTAACGTGCGGAGGTGCTTACGCAGTGCATATGTGAAAATCTCTCAGTGTTTTAAAGGTACAAGTGTTCCGTTGGCCTTGTACCTTTGACCTGTAAATCGCTCTGCTAAGTTGGGTCTATGTTCATAAAAATATGCATTTTCCGATAACGTACCATCATAACGTACGTCATGTTATCACTGCCTGGAGAGTAGGTTACTGCAGGGAACCTGTTTAATTTTGGTCGGCCACAAACGACTGAAGAAGGCTGCAATTTAGCTGAGATCCGATAGAAACTTTAAGTTCCACAAGCTTAGAACTTTTAGCATAGCTTCTATGTTCTGTTGTTACGTATATCCAGCAGTATGCCTACAGAATATTTACCGCAATTTTTCGTCCTGATAGAGTCAGATAGCTGCAAATTACGAAGCGCACTACTACTGCATCACCTATAGAATTCATACTGGCTCTGGTTTTTATTATTATAAACTTTGCGAGCAGATCAAGAAGTTGATTCAGCCAAATCGTTCAATAATTTGCCACACACAACGCCTGTTGTCAAATATTGCCTTTATCCAATGTTTTTTGAATAAGTACCATTAAAGGCTTTCAAAGGAAGTAAGAAACGTATCGTCTTAATGCAAATATTAACAATAGCGGCGTCCAAGCTGGCCATTAAACTGAGGAAAAATATGCAAGAGAGGCCTACTTGATAAATGGCGAGGATTTTTTACAACTGGATTATACGCATCTGATGATTATTTGAAGTAAAAAAGGTTTAAACGCAAAAGTGAAGCGAATACCTTGTGGAACATGGAGTTTCATACCAGTTATTTGAATTCTATCAGAAGCATTTGGCCACTCCTTAGCAAAATGCTTTTTATATATCGGCGAAATCGTTGGAGAGGAATATCTTGCTTTACCAAAGGAGTCATTGCGTCAAGGGCTACAACTAAGAACACTCTAAGGAGACGTTCTTTACTTAACATTACTCGATAGGCATTCATTGTAGCAAGAACCATTCAGATTTCTTTTCAGCCTCGTCTTGTTCTTCAACTGAAGATTTATAGCTCAAAGTAGCAAATTAAATGGACAGCGGAAGAACTTGTGCTGAGCGCCCCCTCGCTCCTTGAGCTGGTCCAAGAGAACTTAAACAAAATTAGTTATTGCGCCACTAACGGAACTATTCTACTATATTCCAGAATCCGATTAGAAAATCCACTTGGTTCAAATAGATCGTCGTATGTTCCCGCCCGTAAGAGATTTCATGGTGTCTGTAATGTAATTACCAATAACAATACACTGCTTCACTACCAATGCGAACTAATGCGTGTACAATGGCAATGATAAAACATTAGGTCGTAGAACTGACGATAAACCGTCTCTGAGATTAAAGATCTCGCCAAGACACTTTTGACATAACTATCAGATCTAGACAATCATAAACTGGAGCTTCGGGTGTCAAGTGAAATGTACGACGCATTACTGCCACAACCACGGCGGGAGCAACCCTTGTAGTTAACAAAAACAGTTAGATATGCATATACGGTCTCATCATTAGCAAGAAGAGATTTAGAAACTGCAATGACAGATACTGGACTAACTACTTTTCCAACCCGATCCTCTAGATAACTGATGTGAACGCGTAAACCGTTACAAATAGTGGGAAGCAGATCAAATGAAATAGGCAGACCAGTATTCCAACAGTTGACTTTGAAGAGTACATGTGAAAGACACCAAATCAATTGAGCCCCTGTAGAGAAGCTACGTGGACAAAATGCTCTCCTTGCGAATTAATTTTAGCACATACTTTACGTCTATCGATTTTCACCTCATCTAGCCTTTTCTGTCTAACTAAGGCACAGGCAACTTTGAGGGTAGAACACTCACATCGAGAGAGATTGATCGATAGAACTCATTAAGTTTCCTGTTACCTATAATGTTAACTCTGGACGCTAGAGTACATCGAAGTAATACATTTCCAGACACTACTCTTTGCAAATTTCGATGACATCTTCATACAGAATATCATCAGGATCATTTTCTCATCATTTCGTATAACATCATTGTACTTAAAATACTGAACCAAATGAAGAACGTATTGCTCGGCTCGCAAAACTCTGTTTCTTAACGAGTGTGACGAAGAAGCTGCTGCCTGTGCAGGGTCGATTTCTGAAAGTACTTAGGCAATGTTTGGAGCTCAATACGGAACTGCTATGGCAATTTTTAGATTTCATCAAAGAGACGAAATATACAAGAGGAGTCTATTGTTTCACATCCACTTGTGCTTTCTAGAACAATAACAAAGAGAAGAAGCCTTTTTCGTGGTGAAATGGTTCCACTCAGCCCAATAAGATCCTTGAGAAGTGCAAAGCTTTCTTTAGCGGCACACGTCGAGTATGTTCTGTTTGGGACACTGTTTCCAGTGCAAGTTTAAACTTATCGGGGTCTGAACAACGCAGATTCGAAAAGAATTAACATCCAGCACAATTAATTGATTGCTTGTCGAGCTGGCAGGTTCGTTTCCCACACATAGCATGATATTCCTATCGCATGATTATCATTCTATTATCATACAATCCCAGCTGACCCTTAGCCTTATTATGACAGATGTGGCACCGGTACCCGACTTTTCACGTGCCACAACACTATGAGAGGTAACTATTGAAGTATTGCAGTTAATTGAAATCGTTAAGTGCTAGCGATATACAAAGTGGTTGTTGAAAAACAACTTTTCTGAACCCACGTGTAGCCACAAGCGCCATCATGACGTACCAAAATACTACTCTGATTAAACTATGAGCAACTGCGGTGCCAAAATCGTGCCTGCAAATCCCTGAAACGATTTCGGGAGAGATCCTAACGTTATGCCGAAGACCGATCGATAGCGCCTTGGGGCTACATGATCTCCGTGAACTATGGGTGCATGCCAAGAATGCAATCCACTATAAATACACACATGTATTGCAATATCATTAAGTAGAAACATTTTGAGAATCTAGTTCAAACTAGAATCTCAAACTGTCGTGTGAAATCAGACAGCAACACGAAGCTTTAGGTTAAGCAAACTCAGAAAAGGCGTTTAAATGCGGATAATAGTTTTCTGAATTTGCTACGCCAACGCAGAAGTGGCAAAAGTTATTATTGAGATTTGGCTATGATAGATAGGATGGTGTGAAATGCTATATATCTGAAACAAGTTTATCAGTTCCTATCTTCTTTTTACTTCATAATTAACCCAGTTTGACGAAACAAAATCGCGTTTTCTGATGAACTCCTAATCTTTGAGATGCTTAGCCAACTTCCGCAATATCTTGAACACAGCAGCCACCGCTACTCTCATCCTCTGGCGCTCAGGTGCTTTGTTATCGCCCTCTACCACTATCCTACCCCAAAAAACGGTCCTTATTATTTGTAGAAATTTCGATGAGAGTTATTAGTTTCACGCGAGGGACGGCCAGTCCGTACAATGCAATAAAAATCATGCCAGCGCTGCTTATGCATAAACCTATCGTGCACGGGTGCCTGAAGGACGCGACTACTTGTACAATTTCTAAGACATGCATTATGTTGAGCGAGCTAATGAGGTTTACGCCAATTAGAAACAGCTCGAGAACTGTGCTTACCGTATACGTAGGTCCATGTCCGTTGTGTCCTGGACACGAATGTTAGGTAATGGCTGCTAAGAGACAGTTTTGTTTACGAGTAGGAAAATTAAAGTTATGGCGAAGAAGCGATTCCTAGCCGAAACGATTATAGGAATATCCGCTTATTTTTCAATGAATCAGCTGAATGGTTCAGTGACTGTCTAAAGTTTGCTCATGATATAGCTATGAAGTAGGCAAAGGTGTGGGTATGCGGATGTTTCGCAGGTCTGGTCTAACAACGGTAAATCCACAAGGGTAGTTTCAACGCAGCAACAAATCAGTTGGTATATAGATAGCAGGGTGAATGACACAGTTGGCGAAAGCGCCGGCAACTGTTTAAATATTTCTGTATCCTAGAAAATAAAATATCGAGAGGCAGGAAAATGATTATCGGTGCTCACCTAATGATATTACTGCGGCGGAAATAGAAATTGATCAAAAATCAGCAGCAGAATTGATTACTTGATCAGTCATCAGCAATATTCCAGTGAACAAACAGGTCTAAGATGAAAAAAATACTTATATTTACTGATCATTTACAAATACACCATTGCTACTCTAGGAAAATGCGATGATTTGCCAATTTAGGGGTCAATAAAACGAAGCCATAAAAGGCCTGTTATATCTTCCTACTATGCCTACTTTTAAATTGTACGCACATAAGCATCGTATGTACGTCAGTAATATATTTTTTGAATCAGACAATAGGGACAATTCGCTATTCTGAATTGACCAGTGTAACGATTCTTGCTGCGACCGGCTCCCAGCAGGATGCCGTGTATTCGTAGCCCTGTATCCGAGGGCTTTAGTTTGATGCAAATTAAAATTGCTAAACGACGTGGGGTCCACTGCAACTACAATGCGACATATTGGCGGTCGAATGTTATGTTCGTATACTTGTGGTAAATGCTAATCGTCGTGCAAAAAGGCTGCAACGATCACAAAGTACCTGTAGGATACTAAAAAGTACTCTCATGCACCGTAATTTCGTGATTCGTGATTTCCGTTTGGTGGCCTAACCTTAACGTCTGTTGAGTGCATAGCTATAGGTGTCTCTGACGACATAGCAGAAAATCTACGTCGTACACGGCTTGCGCGAAAGAAACGGCTTACTTTAAATAAATACATCACACGGCTAACTATCAGTCAACGTTATTGAACGACAGTTAATAGGAAGGAATTGGCTGGACGCAGTAAAGACTCATTATAAGACAACACTTCTTGGCGATTATTGAGAGCTAAAAATTACATTTAGGATTAACAAGAACATTTTCTGTTGTTCTAACGAGCGCCTTTAGAAATTTTTAGAACGTTTACATCTCCTCATTAATATTTTTTTTCAATACGACGGCCTGCGACGAAGCGGCTCAATAAGGAATGCATTTGAGTAAGTTTTTGTGCCGAGTAGCGCAAAAACTAACTAGCGCTTGTATATCGAACGAGTTTGCAAAGAGTGCAAACTTCACCGCCAGATGAGCTAAAATGTAATGTACAAATGTCCCTCACTTTGATCGAGAAATATCGAATCAAGTTATTCTATGATGATCTTGCACTTATTGTAGTTATTGCCTAAGGCTTATGTTATCTTAGTGTTCAGGTTCCGGCTCATTTTAGGGAGTCCACTATAAGCTAGAGTCTAAAAGAAACGTAACATTTCAGGTAAATACCTATTGTCCCGTGACTCAGCCTTCCATTGCTCTATTAAAGAAATGTCGCTTATTTTAGCCGTGCGTGTTTCAGCTTTGGACAAACGCGGCATTAAGCAGTGCATCTTTGTGGGCTTAGGGAGTTCCTTAAGAATGCCCTTTAGGTTACTTATCGTAGTTCCGTATGCGGATTGTAATTGCGACCGTAATTGGCTATATAACATTACCTAATGATCTAATTATGTATACATAGCTAGCTTATAAACCGATTGTAAATGAATTTCATAATTTTTACCTTTGTAGCCGATTCATTTCAGTAGTCGTTTCCGTAGTGCAGTCGGCGCTCGTCGTTTGTAATATTTTGTTGCGATGTTTTATGGCCGACGACAAAAAAATCGTCTTCGGCGGTACAATGGTCGTGTCAGCGCACCTTCTACTGCTTTTGAGTATTAAGTTCATGATTTCACAGACGTGTCGACTTAAATTTGAAAACGAGTCGTAAAGCACGCCAGTCTAAAATGCGCCATACATTCGAAAAAAATCGTTTTTCTTGCTGTAGCCAAAAGAACTCAAGAAGTATGTAATGAACTTACCAACTGTGGTAAACTGATTATTTTTGTCAAGAGAAAACAAATTATTTTCATAGCGGTATCACAGTCACAGTACAGGTTATCGACAGAAAGCGTAGCCATGAAATCATGTGTTTAGAAAATTTAAGCAATTTGACCATAAATTTGAGTAACCATCTGTGTATATAAAATTTTTTCCTAAATCAGTGGTTTTCAAAGTACGGCGTACACACTGTCGATGGAGCTTGGGACATTGACCTTCGAGTGAAACTTTTATTTAATAAGGTCATGTTTTTTGTCACATTTTAATTGAATATCACTGAACTGAGTCAGAATGTTTTTTAAAGGGTTTAAAGGATCAGGATATTCATTTCTTCCGGTTAAATGTATAAAAATATCTGACTACATATTTAGTAATTGTGAATGCTATAATCTTTCTTTTCATAATAGGTAAGCCGTATATATATATATATATACATATATATCTGTGAATCTAAATGCTGAACGCCGTACAGAGACCATTTCGTAAGATCTTCGTCTTAATTAATCAAGTTGTGTGTCACGGTGTGAACTGCTTAAATTATTCTCGCTAGTGATGCTCGCCTCCCGTGAAGATGTTAAAGAATGTATCATTAGCACCGCTAAACCGTTCGGAACGGGCTAGTTTACGAGAGCCCTATAACCATTAGGGCTAACAAAGAAGCATGTGATAATCTTGAGGACCTTTTTCGTTTCTTTGTCGACGATCCTTTCCTCGATACGGAACTACTGGGCCATCGAGGACCCCAACATGTTGCAGAGCGTATCAGAGCATTTGAGCTCCGACGGGATGTTACCGACTTTATTATCTAGTTTGTCAAATGCATACTCAAAGCTGCTTTATCATAGCGTATATAGCTGCCATCATATCGGAGCTCGTAATTACAGCAAAAGCAACAGTAACGGTGGCCCCATCATCTCAAGTATTTGACCCTGGCAACGCTGAATAAAATGTTCTTGCTTTTGTCGAATACATCGGTAAACGGATATGAAAATTTGTTGCGTGGATAAGGGATGTGGGCGACGATCCCACCTTTCGGTAGCCCCTTGGCGCTGTGCTCTATGAAACAGTACAGCGCTATATTTGTTTCATTCACTTAAAATCACCGCTTGATATGAGCACTGCCTAGATTCCGATGAGCGCATCATAAGGCATTAAACACACCTCTGTTTCAGACTGCACACGGAGACAACACCAGTAATGCATAGTCTATGAGCCCTGAAAACCGTATATTACCTACAAGTACAAAGGTGAATGGCGAGGAACGGCAACAGCAGCAACAACTGCAGTCAACGAAAATGTTACCTTCGCCATTGGGCTGAATAGGTCGGACGCGTACAGGGTATACGCGAAGTTCACACAGCGCAATCACATCGCGACATCCCAATATACCGTCTAAACTTGATTACAATCGAAAATTCCCATTAAGCTATCTATCTACCATCCTCGTTCTAGTGGAAGACGTATACCCCAGACTCAAAAAGCCAAGCTCAGGATTCTCTTCTAACGTGTTTCTTCGCCTCTTCTTCTCGCACTTAGGTCTTGATTTTGCATCAAATTACCCCTAACGTCATCCCATGCGCACAACGTTATTGCACCAGGAGTAATATACAAACTCTCTTTCTGCCCTACTCACTCCCTACTCGAGTGTAAGCTTGGCTCTGTACGTATCCTTCGTCAACAGGCAGGATATCGCCGATTCGATCTGTCTTTTTTCTTTCGTTTGAATTTCCCTTCTCCCGTCTCATTCACTCTTACTCCGTCTTCCCTTTACCCCCCTACTCTCTCTCTCTCTCTTTCCCTATCTCTTTATCTATATTTTTTGCGCTTGCTCTTGTCCCTTGCTCGGAGACCTATGCTTTGCTTTCCATCTTCCGGTTGCATGTTCCCCACTCGCTCGCGAGTTTTCGCGCGCTAGCTTACGTTCGAATTTCTGCGGTGGCAAGGGAAACCGAGACCAGTGGCGCGATCGCCAGCACCCTCGATCGGAGCACATACACAAACCTACACACATACAAACAGACACACTTATATAGATAGAACACACACACACACACACACACACTCCATACACGCACCGTCTTACACTCACTACAACTACATTAGACCACCTTCTCAGCAATGAAAGGCCAGCGCGGCGGTCTCAGTGGCCGCGGTTCTCCTGCCAGCAGCGGCGAGAAAGCGAGCCTTGAGTGACGCGGGTGGCGGCCTCTAGCGAGCGGAACAGCGCCGACTGGGCTATCCGCGCCGGGTTGTGAACGACCAGGCGGGCAGCGATCCAGCCAAGCAGGAGCAGGCGAACGAAGCTAGAACCGAGCGAGCACCGCTTTGCTGGCTTTGGTTGAACCAGCAGCGGCCCTCGGCGGTCTAACAGCGGCTTCCCGAGAGCAGGAGTGAGCGAGTGAGTGAAGCAGGCGACCAGTGGCAGCAGCAGCAGCAGCAGCGGCAGCAGCAGCAGCAGCAGCAGCAGCCGCTTTCAATTCAAGCAAGAGCCAACAAGAGAGCTGCAGGGAGACAGCAGGCGATGCCGCAGATGAGAAGACGGTCGCTGCCTGGCCTGGTCTGCTTAGTCGGCACTCACTGGTGTTCGTCGAATAGAGAAGAGCTGCTTGGCAATCGTTGGCCGCGCCGAACACAACAGTTCGTCGCGTATTTCGTTTCGTGTGCCTGTGGCCATCCGTTGCTGCTGAACCCGCCATTGTAGGAGATTGTCGAGTTGTCGCTAACTCATCGGTGCTCAACCGCTGCGGGGTGAAGTGTCCTCATCGAGTATTATCATCATCATTGTTATTATTATTATTATTATTATCATTATTATTATTATTATTGTTGTTGTATGTGTGTTGACGTGTGCCTGGGCTGTTTCTCTCTCTCTCTCTCTCTCTTTTTCTATTTGTCGAGTGCGTGTTGGCGTGCGTGTGTCTGTTCTCGTGCGTGAGTTTGTGTGTGCTCCTGTTTCGGTGTCTGTCGTCCGAAGAAGAGTGTGTCAGAGTAACGGTGCAAAAAAAGGAAAAGACTGGACAAAAAAGACAATTACATACATCACATGAGATTTGGGCGGATTACTGAAATCGGCATTGCAACAAGTTACGAACAACTGTGCCCCGCCTCGTCGCACGACGAAAGAAGCGCGCGTCTGTTGTTGACGCCGCACAGCGAAATCATTTGCGAACAAACCCTAGCGGACTATTCTAGCAGCAGCAGCAGCAGCAGCAGCAGCAGCAGCAACAGCAGCATCAGCAGCATCAACAGCAGCAGCAACAGGACAGCTAGAGTCCAGCCACAGATAGAGAACGAAACAAAAAAAAAAAGACAAAACACCAAAGAGAGAGAGAGAGAGAGAGGGGGAGGTGAGAAAGCAACAAAAGAAGTGACACATTGTGTTAGCACATAGATAGATAGATAGATGTATGTATGTGTGTGTACATAAATATCTGTGAGCGTGTAGAGCACTGTGCAGTTAAGGATATATGTCTGTATCGTCGTGTTGATGCCAGCTGTATATACAGCAACTGAAGTAGTTGTGTGTGTGTGTGTGCGCCAACATCTTCTCCGGTGCACCGAACAGAAATTCAACGACCGACCAAAAGACGATCTCGCCTGATCGACATTGGCAACAACAAGCAGCAATAGTATACACTTAGCGATACTGTTGTGTCTGTCCGCGTTTTTGCCGAAGGAGACAGCGGAGCAGGACTGATATCGCATTGGCCTCACAGCAACTAAAGGAGCAACAACAGCCAAAAGCCGGCCAGTGCCATAACAGGCCAGAGCTGTTGTGCTTCTATGAGTTTATTTGTGCGATTAATATCACTACCGTCTCATATTGAATTTCCTTGAAGTGAACTCAACATCACTGAAGGGCTGCGTTGAAGTTCGACTGCATCGCAGCAGCAGCAGCAGCAGCAGAGCTGTTGTTGACGAGCAGACAGACGAGTAACAAGACTCTGGAAGGCAAGACAGAATTTAGAAACAAAAATAAACACGAATCACCAAAAGCACTTAGGAGGGACGGAAGTTGTCGATCGCTTGCGTAAGAACGCCGTCGCACGTCGCGGTACGTAACGTATTCATGTCGATCTGTCTGACCTGCCAATTTGTTGGTACGTGGTGGCCCGTTTGTGAGTGGAAGCGAGAAGGAGAGAGGCACTTGTTTCTAGCAGCGCCACAGAGAGATTAATCCATCAGGTAGCAATAATCTAACAACAAGAACGACCGTGCATGGTAACAGCACCAGCAACAAGCACACGATGGCAGCAATAATCACAGGTGACGAAGCTAGACCGTGAGCAACAACTCGGGCGCAAAAAGAGAAGCAATAACTGAGGGAAAAACAAACCAGCGAGGACAGTAGGAGAGAATCGACAGAAGTTGGAAAGAAATGTCGCTCATGGCGCCCTAGTGGGAGACAGGGAACCGGATAATGTGGAAAACCCAGTCCGAAGCTGAGCACCGCCGTGAGAACAGTTAACAGAGCTACAACAACGAGAAGAACCGCCGCTACCCGACCGGTGCTGATCTGTTGAGAAGTGAAATTCGGAGAAGAAGAGGCTCTCGTGTGTCCTCCCCTGCGCTAGGCTATCGCATTAGAATTCGACCAGAAGCAGCAGCAGCAACAACATTCACGATAGCAACAATAACATCGTTCAGCAATAACCAGACAGGCTCAACCTTTGCAGCGGCAACTCGAAGAGCAAAACCGCACACACACACACACACACACACAGTGCGGCGACGACAACTCGCGGCGAGTTTTTAGCTATCCCGGGGGGGGGAGTGGTGAATACTGAATAAATATTGTGTGACAGACAACATCGACATTGTCTACGCGTTCAGGACACGACGACGACGACGACGACGGTTCAAAACAATTTTCGGATTATTTTATACCCTTCGTGCTCAAGACCCCACGCAACTCGTTCGGCATTGTGAGGTGAGTCGATAATGATGAAGGTTGGCGGCGGTTTAGTCGGCGGCGATCCGTCGTTTTGCTGATGTGATCAGCCTTCACAGGACACCCGACTAGAATTCTAGAAGCCGCAAAAAATAGATCGTGTGCGAAGTTAGTCGACGGCACCCCCTTGGCATATAGATCTTGCTCGTAGGCCATTTTGACTAAGGAACGAGCGTTTGTTCTTGCTTTTTCTCGTTATCCGAGCGACGCATCACTCAAGCATGTTTGTGTGCATCCTAATTAGTGCCGACATCGTTACAGCAACAACAAACGTGCGTAATAGTGACTTTGCCGACAGCTCCGTACTAAAAGATGACGAAAAAGGCCAGAACAATCGGCCAAGATAGAGAACGAGTACATTTTCAATTACTAGAAACGTCACTAAACAGGCATAGATAGATGTCACTACTCTCGGTCAAGGAGGGGCTTTCCACTCGCTGCATTTCTACTGAGAACAAGTAGATTGTGTTGTTGTGCTTTGTCGTGTGCTGCAAAGATGTCGTTGTGCCAATCGAGTTCGTCGTGGTTTTTAGCCGTCGATCGGCTGAGTATTTATTGTCCATTAGTTGAGCGGTTATTGGACCGCTGGTGAACGCCTGGCCCGCAGACATCTCCTCGTATCCAGTGCGGTGGACGTTTGCTGGCGTGTCCGACATCGGGACTAACGCTAAGCAACGAACAGAGCCAAAGTAGGCAGTCGGTGCAAGTAGCAAACGGTATTAGATCGGCTGTGTCGGTGGTCACCGGCAATCGCGTCGTCGAAAACTCACTCGACATGGACGGGTGAGACGAACGCTGGATGAAACGGCATTTCGTCTTTGCGCTTTTGTTGTGCAACGGCGCGGCGGAACGTCCAAGCGACGGTTGTCGTTTCACCGTCAACCCGGTCGCGCGTTCCTACACCGGTCGGCATTACAACCCAATTCTGGGGGGACTTTAGGAGTTGTCAAGCCTGAGACGCCTGCTTGTCTGTCGTTTCGATGTTGGCACGCCTGCCGTCGACGTGCCCGTATCCACCTGTGGACGTAACGCACTGCTACGGAACTCTGCTAGTTTGTTCGCCTGTAGTCGTAGATAGAAGTTCTAATGCACCACTGTGAACGCCAATTTGTGTTGGCTGCTGCTGCTGCTGCTGCTCCTGTTGCCATTGTGTCATGTTGTGACGAGCGACAGCTGATTAGAGCAACACTGTTGTTGTTGCTGCTGTGAGGCTAGTGGATAATGACGGAAGGGGGAGGAGGGGGGAGGGGCTGGCTGTAGAGGACCCTTCTAGTTATTGCAAGCACAGCCCGGTCCTCTAATAGTACAGGGCATATATGTGTATATATATATATATATATTTTTATATGTGTGTGTGATTGGCGTTAATATGTCGACGATTGAGTGTGTGTGTGTGTGTGTGTGTGTGTGTGTGTGTGTGTGTGTCTCTCTCTCTCGCTCGCTCTATATGGGTGTCGTAGGGTAGAACTTGTCGTGTGTGCTCGATGTGTGCACATATGTGTAGGCGGCTGTGTTCACGTGGCGTAGAGGTCGAGCACAAAGATGGCCAAAGTGGTGTGTTGTAGTGCGGGAATTTGCCGACTGTAGCGGCATCGTCTGGTTACAACTCTTCGGGTATTCCTGCTTCTTTGCTATGGCCGCAAGGCTGATGAGTGTGGCGAGCGAACGCGGATTATACTTTGCTGGCTGTGTAGCTGTCGCTAGAAAGCGTTGCTGCTGCTGCACAGCTACCAGCACTGTTTGTTGTGTGTGCGGTCGGTCGGTCGGTCTGTCGGTCGGTCGGTCGGTCTGTCGGTCTGCCTTGTGGCCGCTACTAAGTGCTTATGCGTCGCAGCTCCCTTCGTCGATTGCGACTGCATCAAAACGTGTATATGTGAATCATCGGCGAATACGAATCTACTGTAATAGAATTCCATGATGGATCGGGCAACGACGCATTTCGCACAAGTGTTACTGCACTTTCAGATTTGTCCCCTCCTCTAGTAATTCGTTTTGCTCGAACTCGTCGAGATTAAGGACGCTTTGTTGTTGACACATCAGCGCATCGTTCGAGTGTTGGATAACCTTCAGCCATTCATTTCCAGGCAACTGTAATAGGCGTAAGCCTAGTCTATGCTATCACTCTCTTAGGATATCGGTTCACTATTCACTCCACCATTTGACTCAGCCAAAGTCTGCATGAAACATTAGATGGCCTTCAAATAATACAACCAAACAAGAAAGCCTTATATATATACATACATATATATATATATATATATATGAAACGTTTCTTATTGTTGCTAGGTGACGCATAGAATATGCCAAATATGGCAAACCTCGATGCTGCCGGATGCCGATAGATGCAAATCTCGAACTTGAGAGGGGGGGACTCGACTAATAATGGTCGTTGATAGATTTGATTAAAAAAAATACATAGAAAATTAAACAAGTAATGAAACTAAGCGAGGTTTTGTCCGGGATCTTGTTTCATCCGGTTCGGTCTTGAGGGAGGTAAATTGTGCGCCCTCTACAACTTCACCACGACGACCTCCTCCACAAGGGCCCTTTCCACTTCTCTCTTCATCTCTCGTTCTCATTTGGCTGTAACCAATTGAGCTCTTCGTGTTCTCGAGCGACTCTGCAACCGGAAACGCCTCATCGTCTGTATTCTGTTCCTATGAGCAGTTTTCTTCCCGCTCATCTCGGATTGCGTGTTGCGAGATGTCGCTGTGTCGGTGTATTTTTTGTTTCGTTTTCGGCAGGCGGAATTATTTTTTGCCGTCCCGCGCCGATGGCGTCATCGTCGTCAGACGCGACACCACTTTGCCGTTTGAAGGGAGGCGAATAAGACGCAGCTGCCAACAAAGCAGTCGGAGGCGCTGCTGGGTACGCCTTCAAGCGGACTCCGAGAGTGTATTTAACTAAAGAAATGACTAAATAGCATAGTGTAGAGAAAGAGAGGATGAGGGGAGATGATACAATCAGGAGAAATACTCCTCCCCATCGATACTCCTCTATGGCCGTTGCTAGCGGTGGCGCTGATGTTAGCGCTCGTAATAGTTGTGCACGCGATTCCAGTTCTCTGGCCGCCAGTGGTTAGTTGTTGCATTGCTGCTGCCACTCTGGCGGCGGCGGCGGCGCCAGCGGCGGCTCTGCGTTGGTGCGCAGCAGCAGCTGATCAGCAGCGCTTGCAACTTTTGTTATAGAAACTGGGTCACTCTGTCAGTAAGTCAGTCGTTTGGCTGCGGCGGCGGCTAAGGCGGCTGCGTCGCACTGCCACTCTTCTTTCTCTATTCAATACTATCACAACAACAACAACAACCACCATCACCACTGCAACAGAGCAGAATATAGCAATATTAGGTGTTATTGTTGCGATTGTCGCCGGTGCTGTTGCTGCCTGCGACCGCTGCTTGACGTGGCAGTAACCCCTGCTTTTTTTTTTTCGTCCTTAGCTTTCGGCCGGTGAGGGAGTTGCCGTTCGTGTTGGGTGCTACTATTCGTCATGTCTACCTGCCTGTACGATGGCCTTTTTCAGTTGTCAGGTTCGAATAGATTCGGTACTGAATAGTTCTTCACCTGTTACCACTCTGCTTGAATATCACTCGTAGGAGTGTGCGTGCGTGTCGACATGATCGCATGCAGAAGTGTTCTTCGGCACACGCTCTTAACGGACTTCGGAAGACACTGACAGAAGACACTGGCTCAGAAGTTCGTCAGAACGATATACACGTCGGCGATTCGCAGTTAGTGTAGCGTTTCTCTGCTAGTGAATGAATTTGACAGATCGTTAATGACATCTTATTTGTGTCGCTCGCTCGGCCTAATTCAGTTTTGATTTTCCTATCGTCGAGTGACCGGGAAAGCGTTTCGTACGCGTACATAACAAATGGATTACAGGGTGACCACCGGGGAAATACCTCCTGATGATGATGCCGATTCGACTGGCGATGAGTGAAATATTGCTATACGCAGCCACATATCGAGAAATCATTTACTACTACTACTACTACTACTAGGCTACTGCATATTCGAACAATGGAACAACAATAATTAGCGTTGCTCATATTGATTATCGTTGTTATTATTACTAGCTAAAAAAAAAAAGTAGACGTTTGACTACTCTGAAAGATGCTGGCTGGGAATATGTTGCGCTGAACGTGTTGCTTTTCTGCCAATTTGCCACAAGCGCCGCCAATAACGGCATTGCATAATCGTCATGTTACAGAATGACACCACCGAAGACAGCGTTGGCTGGCCGAAGTTGCAGAAGTATCTGCCCCTGATACTTCTGCTGCTGCTGCTGCTAGTTCCACTACTACCCCAACATTTCTGAATCAGCTGAACCGTGTCTGGATTGTGGGGTGATGTTTTGAAGGGCGGATGGGGGGGAGGCGGTGGCGGCGGCGGCGGCGGTGGAGGAGGGGGGCATATCCAGTCTTCACCAGGACAAGCATCTTTCTTAGGCCCCTTCACTAACGCCGTAGTTAGCTACCGCGTTGTCAAGCGATGGGTTCTGACGCAAGTCTACCATTCTTACTTAAGCTTAATGCCAGCTTACAACGACAGCCAATGTTGTTCAATCGACGACGCCGTTGATGCTGTGGCTGTTGGACTCGTTATTGCGCGGTCCCAGCAATACCCTGACGTGACGGCTACCGGTTGCCGTTATTGGCCGATCGGTCTATGTGGCCGTGTTGCTGCTGCTGTTCAACATCGCCTAACGTCGAGGGTCTTAGCTAACTGTTTGCAGACCGCAGGATCCTTATGCTGGTGTGTATTGCAGCGGCTGTCCAACACGACGACAGCTGTGTGTAGCCGTGTTTGTGTGGCAACTTCAATTTGATGGAGTCTACGTGGAGCGTGCCATCACCCCGAGCTGTATGCAAATCTCAACAACAACAACGCCGAGACTGGTAAAGATGCTCTTATTATGATGCCTCACCCGGTTTGCTGCTGCTGCTGCTGCTGCTGCTGTTGGTGGTGGTGATGATACTTGAATTGTCTTTGTTTAAACTGTTCTAACACTGTTTGGTGTCTTGTAATCTACTCGGGGAGCCTGCGAGAAATGTAGCCCTGCAGGCCCGTGTGTTGCTTTGCATTTGTTGTGAATACACCCCATCGCTCCCTGCCGGCTCCGGGTGGCTGTAGGCGGCTGCTGCTGCTGCTGCTGCTGCTGCTGCTGCTGCTGCTGCTGAGTTCCCTCTATTGGCTGGCGTCTGCTAAGGCTGACGAAGGTAGCGCAGTGTTCCTTGGCCTGCTTCCTATGCCATAGCTCGTTTTCAGTGAAGCTTACCAACAGCGTGGGTGAACCCTCCGTGAGGTGAATAATCTCATCGCTTTCGCCTCCGTCTCCACCCTCAACAACCGCAGCGGCCACTCCGCACTTGCAACGACCGATTAAACGAAAACGAGCTAGTTAGCTAGTCCATCCAGCTAGGCATATAGCTAGCCATTAAAACGCGGTGTCACTGTGAGATTCTGATCGCCCTCGAACCAGCCTAGAGTTACCTATCCCGTTTCCATAACGGCGGCGGCGGCGGCGGCGGCGCGAGGACACTTCCTAATCGACCTCATATCGAACAATTCACTACGACTCGCTCGGAGTCCGCGCCCGATGTAACCTCGACCTGTTTCCTCAGACGCTCCGGACTGATTACACGGCACTGCGTCGTGCCGCTTCGTTTATTTGCTGCTCCATACGAGCACCAGCACCATGGTAAGCGACAGCGCAAATGGCGGCAGCGATTGCTGCACCTCGCGTCCAAGATTAGGACGGTTCAGTATTCCCTCGCAACGCACCGCGTTCGATACGTGTCAGTATAGCGGAACGTTATTCATATTTTGGCCTCGTCGAAATTGTGCGAGTAGGCTGAAATATTAACAACACAATTAAACTGCACATTTGTGTTGGCCGTAACGGCGCACTCGCGGTCAAAATTGACGCCCGGTCCCCTCTGACTTAACGGGATTACGGGATAGTAGAGGGTGTATGTTGGTATATGACGAGGAAACTTCGTGTCACGGAAACTGTGACACGGCCTCGTAGGTGAACGATGTCAGGGCGTCGAAATGAAAGCTCTCTCTCTCTCTCTCTCTCTCTGTCTCTCTATTTGAGAAGAACCGGAATGAACGAAATCATATGCACATAGTTGAATAATTGTTTCTCTTGTTATTCGAATTAGCCTCTTCGTTGATGTCGTCTACTACTACTACTACTCACGTCTCGTCGACCAACCAGTGTGTGTGTGTGACAATGCGGCCCAAATTTCCGACCGGAATATATATATATATATCCTCTATGTGCGCGTCTACTACATAATCTAGAGTAAACTGAATATACGGTACGAGATGCTTATAAAAGCGAATTGAAAGCTCAGTGCGGTTAAGTGATACGTTGGATGGATTATGGACGCTCATGGATGGTTTTTGCTGGTCTCGCACAAACGAGGCAGGCAGGCAGGCAGGCAGGCGTATTGTGACTGCAATGTGGTGACATCACCTTCGACTATCTACCGATCTGTTGGCTGTTTACTCGACAGTTGGTGGATGTTGGCATTGATTGATATCTCGTGAACATGAAGACATTCGACGATGGGGCCCGATTGAGGTGATATGGGTATGCTTGACCAAATTTTAGAACTGCTACAGCTGAGAAGGCGATTTTCGAAACAGCCACGTCTGCTGCACAACGCGACGGTGTGCATGTACGGCATCAAGCACGACGATAACGGCGTTGTGGATGATGCGTTATTAACTGCCGTGATCGCCTTAATTATGAAGCGCCGTAATTACTGTATGAACGAGCCGTTGCTGTCGCCATAACCGTGCGGGTTAGCAGCTTCCAGCTGGGCTCCCTCTCACATGCGAGTTGCAAGCTTCGCTGGCCACTTACCGAGAAAGTATCACTACCGAGTGACGTAGACTACTTCGTAATAAATAGAGAGTGTTTCGTGCCAAACTATAAAAATTCCCAAGCCAGTGAACAACGAGGTATGAGTCGGTCTGATGCATGTACATGTACCGACCTAGAAGTCGATCCTTTTTTCTAGAAAGGCCTTGTATGCTTGCCAATGCGTTCTCAACTGTGTGCGCCCCAACTGAATAACTTGTATAAATCCCCTTGGAGCTCAGTAACTTTAACAGTTACCGAGCTCGCGCAAGATGTCTATATCGACCACATCCATCTGCATTGTTCGAAAAAATACGCTCAAGTTACCTCTCAACCTAACCGGTATACATGACTTTCTAGGTTTTGCTCTCCCCTCCGGCTTCATTTTTAAAATTCGGTATCAATATAACCACAGAAATATGTCTCCTTTCACCACACGTGCGCTGGGTACTGAACAGTCTCACGGCCGATTGGTCATAGTTGATTTTATAATTGCCTCTAGCTAGAGCTGACGACCAGCTGAAAACTTTACGGCCGGCGGGTCATAGCAGCAGTGCATTCTCGTCTCCGGGTGGGAAACTTCTACTCTCGAGTCGCTGTCGGTTCTGGTATAGTCCGTGGACAGCGGCGCCAGGCAAAAAAAACAAGCACTAATGAGAAGAACAACAGGAGAATAACAAGAGAATAACAGGAGATGAAAACTATTCACCAATGTCCATTTATTGGTCGTTGCGCAGCGCTTCGTATTGTTGCATCGCTCGATCCTGTTCGTTCTTCACACTCTACTGTTGAATATAAACATGAATAATTTGTTTATTTCAACTCCATATTTCCATAGCGTTTATCAATAAATAGTGCCGGCAATATTAGGCTTTTGCTGAAATCTGCCGTATCGCATTGATATTGTGTAAGATCGCGTTAGTGTGTGTGTGTGTGTGTGTGTGTGTGTGTGTGTGCGTGCGCGCGTGTGTAGTTACAACAATCACAAGACGTGTTCTGCTCTTACGGTCGACAATCTACCGTACGAAAGGAGCGAGCGAATCGCATCGGGGCTCAAACTCAGCTCGTGGACAAGTGTTCATCCTGAGTTAATTTGGTACTGTCAACAATTAATATCGGCATCCTTGTGGCGAGCTTGTGTCACAGCTAAGTTTTTGTGTGCCGCTGCCTGGTCGGTATGGCCTAAGTCCGGTGTTTTAGTGATGCTCCTCGGTTGCCCTGCTGACATTTGGTAATGGCGACACTTCATCCCGAATGCCATTTTCTACCTGCCTACTCGGCGGGGTGGACGCACAAGACAGATGACGTTAACCTGTAGACGATCACGGCAGCTCTTTCAACAGACGAAGCAAGAGCGAACCACACTCATCATCGCAGACTCAGAATAATTTTCCTTTGCCGGTCGTCTGCTTTTGTGTGATGAAACGCTGCCATCACAAGCGATGCCTGCCGTTGTAACCTTAGGAACCTTCTCTCCCGGCACGGTTTTATCATGAAATTGAAGCTAACGTTCTACATGTTTCCTACTTTGCAGCAGTCCACGCGTGAAGCCGTTGTACAGCGCGTATTGTACGGCACGGCGTCCGCAAATACAGCAGCGAATGTTCTGCACGAGTGGTGACGCGTTGGTGCGCACTCTACGGCGACGCAACGACCGATATTCAAATTCAATGATGCGTGTCCTTAATTCTAAAAAAGAACGACAAAAAAAAAAAAAACTTTTGTATTGCCTCGAGAGGAGAAGGGAGCGAATTCCTGAATCCGACTTGATTTTCGTAGGAAGGATGACCCCCCCGCCGCCGCCGCTCCTTTTCCCTGTAGAAACTTCACTGTCTATTGAACGGGAGCGCACATTTTCGGAAAAGATTATGGGTTCGCGTGTGAGTAATTACACGAGCATGCGTCACTTCGTAATTGAAGTTACGCTGGTCTATAGCTCATTTGGCAATTTCGCAGCACCGCATCGATTAGCCTGTACACGGCTAATCGCCTGCCTGCTATGATCACTGCAGAAAAAAACCAACAGAAATCGAATTCCGCCGAAACAGACTATTATCGCTGGTGTTGCGTGGCTACAAAGTACATATAGACCAATTTTGTCGTTTGTTGAGTAGCGCCATGTTTTCGTGGTGCGGTCAAAAAAATTCGTTGCCACCTCGAGCGGCCTCAGTGGATTGATTTACTTTAGAGTTAATGGCTCGGCCAGTTGAGCAGCTGCGTTTCACGATGAGGGAACAACATAGAATCGGCACATGTCCCGGGTCCTCCTCCTTCCGTTGGAGCTGAGTTGTGATCTAATCAATATGCATTCCTTCATTTTGTCGACTGCGATAATGGCTAATCAACGAGAGCGAGATATTGAGAGCCGATGATGTAGCCAGACGGGCAAATTGTGAGACCACTCCGAGGCCATTGTGAGAAAATGGTGGCACAGAAAAGCCGAAGATGGCGTTCATCGATTTAGTAGAGTTTACACGCTCACGTACACGATACAGACTCGTTCATAGAAGATATCTTTTGAGTCTGGCCTACCTAACTCTCCTCACCTGTAGCGTTTTTCTGCCGATCCGCCAGAACGCATTCGGTAAAGTTGAAGTCAACCTCGAAGCTCTTAACACTTTCCAATGGCTATTCGCCTGCTGCTATGCAATTGTCTTGGCAGTGTTACTTGCGTGGTTGAATGGTTCTTCTTCCCTAGGGCACTACGCAAATGTCTCGTGTCTTCTCGATGATTTCTTGGCCTATATATATATACATATATATATATATATTGTATATGGTGTATGTTCTTTGCAAAGAGCTCAAACATCTCTGTTATGGCTACTATGGTTTCTGCTGCTGCTTCCTTTTTGCTCGAGTATGATAGTAGGCGAACGGCCGTATCTCGTCTTTTCATGCTGTGGCGCTACACTTGACTCTCGGAGTATTACCACATCGAGCGCAGGCGTCCAAAGTCGCTGTTGGCAAAATAAGTGAATCATGGGTGTATGTTTGGGAGTGGGGATGATGTCAAGGTTGCTGCTGGATCGGAAAGTAGCGGGTCGTGCTGCGTTGATTCGTGTGGTTCCGTCTCGTTTCGAATGTCACCCTACTGCTGCCACTGCTGCTGCTGCTGCTGCTGCTGCTGCTGCTGCCACTGCTGCTGCTGCTGCTGGTACAGATAATGATGTGATGACGGACGCCTACTGGTGCTGCTCATACTCGGTGTGATACTCGCCGAGCTGAGTGCCGAAAGCGGAGGTCCGTATACAGGACACGTAGGACACGAGTCAATAGGGAAGACGGCGTTTCGGCGTTTGCTTCCAACATGGTCTAGGTTGCAATCCCAAGGGCTCAACAATGAACCGTTTGGGGAACTGAAATATGTTCGTTTCTCTATTTTGTTTTCGGCCAGACCTTTTTTTGTCGAGCACGCGAGTCCACTCGAGGATTTCGGATCTCGTGCAAGTGTCGCAACGCCACGAGGCGTTCAGTACACGAAACAGGACAATCTTAGAAGCCATCTGAAGTGATGAGCGTACGCTCGAAAACAGCAAACGTCCGAAGAAGAACGAAAATCGAATGTTCTTCATGTGCTTATTCCTTATCGTAATTGCAACACATGCCATTCATAGGGACGATCGTCAGGTGATTGATATTCGACCAGTTCGTGTTTGTAAGTACCTCTACTACCAAAACGTGGGACCCTGTTGTGTAAAAGTCGCTTTCTAATGTTCGCTCTGGCTGCGATGAAGCTGCACAGCACGAGGAACATTGGAGTAGTGTCGATGTGAATAAATTCTAGCAGCATTGTTTGCGTAAGCGTCATCATGGCCATCTCGTAGACACTCCCTACCGTTCACATCCCTCACGTTCCTCTCAAATGTACAACAAAGGTCGGTTCGATTTTGCGGCGTGATCGTTAGAACACGGCTTTAGAATTTTGTTTGTTTGTTACTTGTTTCTGTTTTTCGCCCTGTCCCGACCCGACGAGTCGAGCAGACATCAAGGCACGTTTTGAGTGTATGCGCAGTTCTCTAAACCGCATCCACTATAGCAATGAAACGCGACCGTGGCCAAACAGTGATTTCAACTAATGAGTTGCATTCTAGATGAAAAGTTCGACTGAAATTGATACGTGGGAAATTGTGGAGCACAGCTCAAATGAAGTCGCCGTTTGACATGAAGATAGTAAACGCTAGAAAGAATAACTTGCTCTTCTAATGGAACAGTTTATCTTTCAAGGTTTAGTAGAAAAACAACGCACTTTATAAACGCACATTTAAGGAGAGACCTAAAATGGGGGATCAAGAAGGTAAAGTCTCTTGGTTTAGCGGGAATCCCCGGCTCCGCCATCTTGGCTCCATCCTCTTACCGTGCTTTGCTCCCAGT
>MNPL01014887.1:6446-18396 GCA_002081605.1 Tropilaelaps mercedesae | reverse complement strand
GCTCTGCACCAGCAAAAGGAAAGATAAAAAACAGAGCGCACTCCTTTCATGCTTTACCACCGGCGGTTCCTAGAAGGTTTTTCCAAATGCACACGTTAATTAAGCAGGACCTTTCGCAGAACGAAATGTCTCGTTGGCGAGATTCAATGTTTTTCTCAGGTGCTATGCGCTCAGTTTGGCATTACATTTCACCTTGTGCAGGAATCCAATTACTTTGTCGCAGTTTCTTTGAGCATATATATGCATCAGTCAAACGTAGAGAATGTTGCAATTTACACACAACAGAACTGTAACGAAGATAACGAGTGCAAAAGGCAACAAAGACAGGAGTTTCTGTTTATGTGCTAGGCTTAGGATACACAATGTCATTGTACATTCTTAGCTTACTCGACTTACAGAGGCCACGAGGGTCAAACCCCGGCTACCTGCTCCCTTAGAGGAAAGGCCAGATCCCAATAAAGGTGTTAAAAGCAGGCTCGGGACGATGGGAGTGCAGGGCGATCCGGAAGATCGTGCACTAACCTGCACCTTAGCCATAAAACGTGTTTTCAGGACTGCGTGCGTAAAACAACAGAAGCTATAACAGGTTGACAACTTCATCATGAAACTCTCGCGACAACACCTAATGTCTACAGCTGATTTTACAAATACAACAGCATTATTACCGGCGGACGATGAATAATAAAGAAAAGACAATACAACTGGTTCCACCCAACTACTTGTAGAATGATGTGACATTGGAATTCTTTTCAATTTGATGATTTCCGGTCTTATTCAGAGCCTGAGGGAAGCGAGTGAAGAGAATGTGAAGAGAACTCTTTAGGACGTCATATATTTCAAAATAGTTATTGTGATTATTTTTACTACAATGCTTTTTTGTCTATTTCCTACGTATATGCTTCCCTTGGGTTTTTAAATAATAAAACCTTGTGGTGACTGTCAGGCAGAACAGTAAGAGTGAAGAAAGTTTCTAAACGTTATTTCTAAATAAGCAAACAGCTATCAGTGTTCCACTATTCGAACTAGGTAGGCACGGAGTATGTTGAAGTAGATCGGCAGAGGGTGCGCAATTTGATTGATCTAGCAATTAAAGCCATTTACTGAGAAATATTTGCTGTCAGCAGTTAAACTAAGTTGAGCCAGTCTAAGTTAACAGAACAGTATTTCAGAAAAGAAGCGCGCTTTATTTAAACGCCGAGTACAACATCTCTGAGCTCCAGCAAGCAAATGGACGTAATGGATTTTGCTATAGCGTACCAGGAACAGATACATTTATTGCCGGGTATGCCGCATATCGTTTTTGTATATCAGAAAATATGTAGATTAGAACGAATCAATACTATCGAAAGCTGCACGATATGAGAGCTGATTGTCGTCAGTTTTGTAAGATGCGCGGATGAAAACAAGTTTTAGAAAAAATATAATTTTACGTATGGTGGAATTTATCTACGGTGTGATATGTTTTTGCGTCTTGTTGGTATTATTATTATTATTTCGTACACACACAAGCATCTGTGTCCTTTTCTTTCTTAAATATCCTAAATATGAAAGCTTTTTGTACCTCTTTGCCGTAGCTATCGTTTTCGATTCTTTATGATCTTGCTTGAGTCTCTGGTAATTTGCATTTGCCTTGGACGCCGTTGTCAGAAGCGGGTTGCCATGACGACCTGCGCTAAGAACAATATTACACAAGTCAACATGACCAGCAACCATACGATTGGATGCAGGCATACACCAACTCAATAGCATTAATGACCGTAGTTGTAGTAAATACTTGCAATTGTATATATATATATGTCATCTGTCTCTGAACATATCTTATATTTTCCTCTTGCTGTATTGTATATGGTGTTGTCGCTAAATGTATTCTATTGATTCTCATTCGCTCAGCATCCACTTCCCTCTTTTCTCGTCCTGCCGCTGCTCGTGCTCTGGTTACCGGAGTTGGCACGGAACTGTTTTTTCTGCTTCTCATAATTTCTGCTGACATCCGTTTGGCAAAAGAGAAACGTGCAGAAAATTCTGCCGCCGCCGCTGGCAGTAAAGTGAGAGTGTTTTGATGGCAGCTGTAGTAGAGAAGAATGATAAATCGTCGGTTTTGTGACAGGCCCATGTTTCCTGTCAAAATCTGCGCCCCTGTCCACCGTCTAGTTTTGGTTTCTGCCTTACAATGCTCGCTTTTTTAGGCCATTTATGTTGACTACCATTGATTTGTTAGGGCGATTTGCAATAGCCAACTGGCTGTTCCATCTTGGTGGAAAAATGGGGACATAACAAGGTGCGATGAAGAGAGATACGGCCGGGTTGTGAGTGAGTCAGTGAGGCGAACTATTATATTCTCCGTTGGCGTTCCTCTGTCGTGCCGATTCGTCGTCAAGTTTTCATATATCACTCGTCGGGTTTTGTTTTCGCGTACCGCATGTACATGTAGAGGCATTGAAGGTGAAGGCCCTTGAGTCAGGAGGTGGCTAATTTCTCGAACCGTCCTCAACACATACAATTTTGACATAAAGCTACGCTGGGTGAAATAGATTAGGTCTTGGCGCGCGCGGCTATCGCGCCAACGTGGACAAAAGCGACAATGAGCTCATGCGTTAGCGATTTTAATTACTGGGAAACGCGAATGAACTGAGTGGGTAGATGACGTTACTTTGTGAAATGTTGGACTTATGCTAAATCCACGACAGCATGCCTAGCTATAAAGAAGAACGTCGAAGAAAAGGACTTGACTGCGCTTGCCGCACCTGGGTATCTGCGGCGTTGTTGTACTAGGAGTAATGGTATCCTATGTTGTACGCCTATACCGGACATGTGTAGAGTGAATGACTTCTGTCATGTAACAGACGAAGTCTAGTTCTAACATTTAGATTAGTATCTTTTTATTATAATGTTAGTCATATTCCATTGCAGATGTATTAAGATAAGGGGCCTTCATGAAATGATTGCCTCAATAGAATATATATATATATATAGTAGATCTATCAATGTTTTGAGAAACCTACATAGCAATAATAAGATCATCGTTACTTATGTCATGTGTTTTGATATAGCGAACTTTTTACCGTTGCATATCTTAGATGTTGCTCAGTTACAGATATGAAGTCAGAGTACGTTGCGTATAGACGGGGTAGCTTTTGTCGAGCTTGAATTCAGACGTGAACATAACGCTAAAAATGCATTGATTTAAAGTCGTGTTCTGTACCCGCAGTGTCAGTGAGTATTCGCCAATGCGACATTCTGTTGTGCTTCGAGGCTTTTAAGAAGGGCCCGACGTTCGGTTCCGGACATGTTGGCCCCGGCTGCACGCGGAGCCACGTCTCATGCGCCAACGCTGTGTCGTGCCTGGGTTTTCCACGCACGGGTGCATGTCTACGTGGCTCTAGCGCGTAGGACTGAGCGATCCCTCGAAACATTCAGAATACGAGTACCAAGGCCGCCATTGTTACGCACGTTTTTACAATCTACATGCCGTACACATGTTTACACATATCAACCACAGCCGGATGAAGTGTCAAATTTGACGTCCGAAAAAGCCCGGTCGGTTCCGATTGCGGTGTAGCTATTTCGTTTAATTCGTGGCGTAGAGGGTCGATAACTGGACGCGCATAGTGATGTTTATAGTGAATACAATTTGTCTAATCGTGTTAATAATATTATTCTATTCGGTGGTAATGGTGTTAGTGTTGTTATCGTTATGCGATTGGAGCATGAGGTGGCAACATGGTCGCCATAGCTATTTACAACTACCCGACGAACGAGTGCGAACCGCTTCAATTGTTCCATTCCATTCCAGCCACCATTTAGCGACGGAATCTCATCGTAGCAGTTTATTTAGCGAACTGCTGGATGGATTGCATCGCTATTCCAGCTAACTATTGGTCGAAACTCGGCCTGTCGCTGAGATGGCTGAATAGGCATATGCGAAAACGTGACTGAGGTTAGGCAGGACACCAAAATTTGTGTGACTTTGTCTCCCGGTACAGTCGGGGAAGACGCGACCGAACGCTAACGAACAGATCAGTACCAGACTACAGAATGAAATGAGGAAATTAACGCAAGCGACTCAATACTAACTTTGCTTTGGCGGCATTCAGTAAATGGTCAGTTTCTGGGGATTGTGTATAGATGATGTCGCTAATGCTGATGTTTAATATGTCTGTGATAGTGTAACAGTGGATCTGCGAACAGAGTTCGCGTTTTATAGCACAGAGAACGAGGCAAGTTTTGTATGGTTACCTGACTGGCTGACTCCTTGCCCTCAAATGCCGTCTTGCCTAACGAAGTGGTCTGTATGTGAGATAGTGCAAACGGGAAGTTGCACTCATTCCCCTTTTTTTTGTTATGAACGACTTTCAGCCGAATTTCCCGTTTCAATGAGTGAATAAGTCGCATGGCACAGTCACTTTAACTGTTCTTGCTTTGCGCGCCCTCGCGACCGCCATAATCTATGTGTTTCTCCCTTTACATGCAATGGAGGAATGCCCTCTTCACCTCACCTTGCTCAGTCGATACTTAGATGCCAAGCAGCAAATTAGCCCGGGTTTTAGCGACCAAGTTCATTAGACGTGAATTAGACGTTTGCAATCGGGCCGTTTTGCTCTAAGTTGTAGGGAATGAGTTTTCTTTGTATTCTAAACAGAAATCGAAAGAGCTTCGGATCATTAAAGAAGATGCAAAGAATGTGCTGCCTTGGTGGCATTTTTGAGACCCCTCTATTTCAATCTTCGGCCACGCACATGCGGCTTATACACTAGATAAAAAACGGTTGTCCTAGCGATGTCACCTCTGCTTAAGAGACGCCGATAGTGTGCTCCTTGATCCTCTGAGTACATCGACCCTTCGGTATTTTGAGGAGAATTCCTCAATCGTTCATTGTAATTTAATACCTAATAAAGTAAATAATTAGTTCTATTTTATTTCGTCTTGTACGATGATAATGTCAAGCTTCTGTTATTCAATTTTTTAGTAATATGGTACTTTCAGTTCGTTAAAGGATAAAATGGGGGTTAAATCGTCCAGAATAGCTGACGAAAGATAACCTGCGCTCGCCTTTGGTAGGTTTTTCTCTGTCTGATGAAGTTCCCCACTGTGGTCCATTCTTCCTAACCGATTGGGTAAGCCGATTGTTTAGCTTCGGGTGGTTCACATTCCACGTGGAACCGCATTGATTCCGATTGTAGCTATTTCGTCCTTCATTTTGGCTCCTTATCGTTCTTCATTCGACTCGACCAGACTCGAGTGGCACGGTCAGCCCCCATTTGCTAAAATAATAGTGGCCGGCAAGCTCCCGGTGACAGGGCATTCCCCAGTCATTTTCCTGGCAACAAGGCGTTTCACCTACGCCAGCTGCAACCGCCCAAATCAAGAAAACAAACCTTAACTTTTGCTTTTTTGCTCTTCGCTTGTTTATTGCTGCGAGTTCTGAACCTTTGTGGTGTTTGAATCGTACTTATACAGTGGATGAATGGTGCAAAAGGCAGTAGGCAGAGAAAGGCTGCAAACAGAACCTGTCGGCTTACTGAAGCTTAGAACACGTTACAAGTTAAAGGAATGTATCTGACCCGTAGAAGATTTATGGTTACCGTGAGTCATATCCATAAGCCATGGCCCTATTGTGTAGTAGTGGTTAAGATGGCAGCAAATGTCTTTCCATGAATAAAGCCGCACTTGTGGCTGTCCTTGTTGTATCTCTGGGTATATATATGTGTGTGTTTGATCGTTTCACATAGATTTTCCTATAATTATATAGCGCCTTTGGCTCCGTTTCCCGTGTCTTTACATGGTTAGGTTCGCTTTATCGACTTTATCGACGGCCAAGTAATAATATGAAAACTTCAGCACTTGCGCTCAGACCATTGCTAATGCTCATAAATTCTGTTACACACACACAGCCACACAACACACACATTTATGCACATTCAGACGTACACACTTACAGACAAGTCATTATCTACTCACTGGAATATCGTTGTGCTGGGCACCTCGGTTTGTGTCATTTAGCTTTTATACATATGAACCTCTCAAGTCCTACTGAGTGCTAGTAGAGATGGCGCCAATCGGGAACGAACTCTCCGACTGCTGCATGTTCATACGTGACATGACTTGGGTCAATCTGGCTTGCGAGAATCTCACCGAGTGATTTTGACGAGCTGCTACGACCGCGGCCATAGTGGCTGAGGTGGCAGCGAGTGTTTTTCTAATTATGTTCCCATGCCTGTGGCTGCTCCATGATGGCTCTGGACAATGACGTAGCGGTTGACATGAGGGAGAAATGAAAAATAAGAAAAGCAGAAAATAGAAAAACAATAAATTAAAGTCACGTTACAGAGCAAAGCCATATACAACAAAAACAACAGTCGTAGGAGGTGCGAACAGACAGAATAAATAGAGCGTTATTCGCAATACATATTATTCCACCAGCATCTTACCTATGATACCTTTTTCTTACAATTAGTATATGAAACACACTCCGCTATTTTTTACGCGCAATGTGTACAAAATGTCAAGAATAGATGAAAACCGTAAGCATGCTTTGTCATTTAGCAGCTGTTTGCTTCTGGAAGTTGAACAAAGCTGAGGAGTCAAATGTGCTCTTCAATAATTGTTTAAGATGAAATACTGTTATTTTCTGAATGGACGAAATGAACGAAAATCAGATCACGTTTAACGATGTGTTCCTACATTTACTACGCTGGGAGGGGCAAAAGGTGCTATTATTATTATTATTATTGTTGGAAAAGTCAACAAGCAAGGTAGAATCATTTGCTTTACAAAGGAGCCGCACGTGATAACATTGAGATGCCGAAAAAGTGACTCTCGTAACTGCTAAACTTATCCAGCCCAGGCTCACTTAAATTTCAAGGGTGTATAGTTTTCTAATGCTCAGCCTTCTGTTCGGGCATTTGGAAATTTCCTAGATTATGACGAGCGCCAACACGGATTGTACCCCATCTTTTAGTGCCGTGTAGTTCTTCTGTAAGATTATTCAAGTCACCTATATGTACATATATAAGATGTATGGATAGTGCAAAACCCTCTCTCGGTGAAGGAAAATGCCTATTGTAGAAGTGACAGAAAAGCGACCGGACCTGCTTATTCCGCTTTTATTGAGCCTCGCTCAGGTGTGAAACAAAAGCATTTGATAAGTCCGCTGACATCAGAGTTGCAGTACTAAATGGTTCGTTATGATGATTCAAGGCTTATTAGTACATTTATCCCCATGAAAATGATGAGTAACGTTCCAGATTGATTGCTGTCGTCCGTTTTAGCACTTGAACCGCCCCTTCCACCGCCCACCCGCGTGTTAATCGGGGTAATAACAAACGAGCAAAAATGTAAATGCCCAATGAGCTCTGCTCTCTGAATTCGTTCGGTCCTGTTGTATGTTGACAAGGGCGGTGTGAGAAATCCGTGAGAAGTCTCCGCCTTCCATCAGGATTTCATGGCAGCTCCTATTAATCCAGACGCAGGCGATGGCAACCATGCGATACGATATTAGACAGATTTACGTTGAAGAAATGAATAGAATGAAGAAATAGAATGAAGCAAGGTGTATATGGGCTCTTTTTGTATTTTGGGTCTTTTTCGTATTTTGGGTATGTACGTGTGTATTTATGGAGCGCGCCGACACCGATTCCAATGCTGGGAGCATCGGACACTGAAGGATGTAAGAACGCTGTTTTTCGTCAGACTCGATCGGTTTCAGTCTTGAAGCCACTGGCTCTTTCGACGTCTTTGACGCCCTTGCTATTAGCTCACTATTAGCTGCGTTTCGCCCTTCGAAGTAGCCTATCTCAACTAGGCTTGGCGTCTGGCCACCCGTGAACGTTTCCTGCTTACCCCAAATTGGTGCTGTGTTCCAGCCCACCTCTCCTGCCATCGTACCTCGATGAGGCTTGCATGGGTCGATGAAGCCACGGAGACGCGGGATGAGTGTGGGAATCGGCGACTACCAAAGACGAGCCGACACCGACAAACAAACAAAGGCCAGGGGATCCCAATGCAAAGAAGACGACGAAAACATAATAGGGCATTACTGAATAAAATGGCCCAGCAACATCAAAATAAAACGAAGACGAAAACCACAGGAAAAACCATTAGTGCAATGGTAAAAAATTCATCATGGTCGTAGGACGACACCATGGACGATGGCTCTCCTAGCCGAGGTGACTGGTACATTGTCCAGGAGTTCTTCGGAGATTGTTGAAGTTGGCGAATAAGACGCGAAAGATGCTAACAACAGACGGAGAAGCATTGCGAATAGTATTATCTTACCTCAATCCTTATCGAGTGTCTGGTCTGGCTTATGGGGCGCTATCCTACCAGTGAGGTGGCTGTTGCGCTATACATGTTGTCGATCTTTAGTATCCGTCCTTTCAAACTACACTCTAGACTTATTGCTTAATTTTTTTCTTAAACATGCGCCTTTAACTCGCTCTATCGTAGACCTATTCACGAAAGCGGCTATTGACCTCGCGAGAAAGTAGCGTAGATCCTCTAGTCATTCATGGATCATTACGCCGCACATCGCGACACTCAAAACACATTTTAGCGTTTTCGGCTACTGACAGTAGTCGGTTAGAGGTCCTTAGAGAGAGAGAGGAGCTTCTTACGTAAAAATAAAACACTGGCAAGAGCAATATCAACAGAACAGTTGTGAAGTCCCAACAACAACCGTTGCTCAATAGAAAAAACGACCACATCGTAGCTGTCAATCAAGAGGTCCCAATCAAGGTCCTGCGCGGCTATGGCTCTGATACGATCTCTGATACGTTTTTTAAGACACCTAAAAAGTTATTGTATGACTAAAAGATGTAGCATTGGTAGCGCAATACTGATAGCTACAATTTCGTACTGTCGGAATGCATATCTTGATAATGGATACCTAAAATAAAATCATTTAGACATTCAAATGGAACTGCTGACTCGTCACGGGATACAATACATTCCCGCATTACGCGTATGTATTATTTTTTCACTAAGCAGAGATATAGCTTGGTCATGTAGAGAATCCTAGAGGGCGGGATATTCCTTAGCAGAGCGCAATATCGGGTAGATACTGTCCATCACCACAAGTGATTAATCCATTCCAATAATTATCTTAAGTGGCCATAACTACTGTTGTTGTGCGTTTTTATCTTTACCTTCAAAGAACGACGACTTTTCTGTTTTTCTTGTGCTTGAAAATGACAAATATCTGCAATATTTGACAAGTCTTCAACGAGAGTAGAAAACAGATTTGTCTCGAGGTTCTACAGTGAATTCTGCGGTATCGAAATATTGATCATAGCAGAATGTTCACCAGAACCAGTAATCTCCAGGGAAAATTTGCGGCAAGCTCCGGTCATTGCTCCACTAGGTCTACTTTTCCAACGGACTTTGCAATCACTTTTTTGTCGTACCATGTGAGCGTTGATTATGAACAAATTAATGTCTCTTAAGCTCGTCTTTAAATTAAACAAACCAGTGTATTCGAATGCAAAAGGCTGGAATGCGACGCACTGCATTAACTATATCGTAACTTTAATCACGGGCACAAGTATCATTGACAAACATCTCTCACCTATTCACCGTTCAGAATAAACCTTACAGCATGTTCTCACTCTAGCTGGACATATTCGTTCCATATTACAATGCAGGTTTTTCTACTGCTTTTGAAAACGTTTGTTTCGGTCGTCAGTTATGCCTGGAGCAAAACACCGTTTTACTGGGTATCCTCTCCCTTCCGTAGGGCAACATCGATTGCCTCCCGTTGCGTGCTTGCTGGCCGTTGCGTGCATCTTACTTATCTGTAGGTCTGATTTTTTATTTGCAACGGGTCACCGTCGCTTGCCGTTTTGATGGTCAACGGACGAGCGATACAGCGGCGAGGTGATGCCATGACACCACCCCGATTCGGGGCTACCCCGAAGACCAACTCAATTCTGTAACCCAGCTTGACGGCGGCGGCTGCTCTTGCCACGGTTCTATGCGCAAAAATGGTTTCTGCTATTTCGGCCCGAACACCTACGGTACTGCTGAAGTGCCCCGCCGTTGGTCGTTTTGCAGATTCAAGAAAATATTATTATATTATTATTTTTGTGAATACCATTATCCATTCTTACCATTGCTTTGCTAAGCTTGGCACTATTGCTGACTATGGAGGAGTAGAGGTATTATAATATGGTCACCTTGAAACAGTATGAGCCAAGACTCTGCTAGTGACAGATCAAAGTCTGTGAGTTCGTATGCCTTAGTGCCTCAGGCTGTAATGAAATATGAATATTTTTTTATGTTTGTTAAGAACAAAATGGTGTCAAGGCGCGTATTGAAAAGGTTTGGAAATAAGGAAAGGTTTGAGAATGACAAGGTGGGCAGCGCGTTCTATACGAAAATATCGGAAGAGAGAAGCTGCTTGGTTTTCGGATCAAAGACGTCATCTCCTTTTGAAATGTAGGCATCTGATTATCTGTAATAATATTTTGCTATCAGGCATTAAAACAGTTTGATGCATCTGCACATGTAGACGTTTAGACAAGAAATAGGACTGAATAGATTGAACATATGGGGCCTCAAGGTAAAAGGAAAACTGAAGGTTTAAGACAAATAATCTTTAGAGTGACGTTTCGTAAGCATTATTTTAGCATCCTTCGCACGGGAAACTAAAAGACATAAAATAGCTGCTATTCATGAGTCGACGAAGGCAAAATATGATTCTCACTATTACTCTGACTGATTGGAAAAGTTCCAAATAGCTAGAAACAAACTGATATCATATGTTTACCGCCAATAGAACGGGTTAATTATAAACCTTTCTACGCATACAATGGTCTTATGTACGATTAGCCTGCGAAAAAATTACAAATGTGGTTTAAATAAAATATGATACTTGGTAAAATTACATATACACTTGCACATACACTTGTATTATACCGAGAACTGTAATAACAGCAGTTTTCTATCACAAATAATTTTTGCATATTTAGCTTGCGCGAAGAAATGAGTCAGAACTAATCTGGTTGCTACATTTGTACAGACGGCCACAATATCAAAAGAGAAACAGTGAAAAGCAATAACCAGCCGGAAATGGGTAATGTGTTTCTCAGCGAAGCAGCGCCTTGCATTTACGGCTGTTATTTTCGACAGGCCATTGTTCAGCCGAAACTAATTGCTTCTATATGTTTGATTATCTAATTGCCAGCTTAGAATATGGTCGTAATATCAATGCGTGATCAGCACCTCAATCGCCTGATGAATCGTTTAGACGGTTATATGTACGAAGAAAGGTCGAACGATGAATAATGAAGTCATACATTAGCGATTATCGCCTAGTATTGCTGAATCATCACTTGTTGCTTCATGAGAAGAAAATAACTGTGGAGTACTTTAACCATTCAACGACATATGAACATCGGCGGAGATTCGCATTTGAAGTATGTTAAATTGAAAAATCTATTATTGTTAATGAACTGAGAAAACACATTATGTAGTTATCATATATACACCTACACGTTAAAAATAGACTACACGTTGAATAGCACTCATCGCATACGCTTGAGCAAAAGGGAACAACGAGGTCACGTACAATGTCTACGGAAAGTGCGCGATGCCATCACAAAAGCACAGATGTAGGCAATGAATTTCGCCCCGATATGTAGCGTTCTCCACTTACTTTCATGCTGTGATTGTTGCTGCTTCTGTGTTATTGTTGTCATCATTCGTTGGAAGGGTGGAGAGTATTATGTTGCTTCCGTTTTTTGCCTCCTTTCGACGCCGTTATCATCTGGTGTCGACCCTGTGAGCCTCCCCATCACCGTCACCATCAATCGCGACACAAACGCTCGCAAGCATCCATCCAGGCACAGTAAAGAGCAGTGACAGCAGCAGCAGAACAAAGACGAATATAGATAGAATCTGACAAGATTGGCTTCGTCTTGTTCTAGATCAACATCACGCCTTAGGGCTCGCTGTC